>CM076907.1:5184958-5205958 GCA_039519145.1 Kokia cookei | reverse complement strand
TGGAAGAAGCAGAGGCAATATTAACAATATCAGACAAGTCTGTAAAGAATTGATGCAGTTCAACCACTTCTCTAGCTGCTGCAACCAATGCTAACCAAAGACGATGAGCAAAACAGTGAACATAATAAGCATATCGATAATAATTCAAAATCAAAGCTTGAAAGCCATTAAATTCCCCACGAATATTGCTTGCTCCATCATAGCCTTGACCTCAGATATTTTGTATGTCAAAACTATGTTGCAAGAGAACATTAAAAATCTCATTCTTCAAAGTCAATGATGTAGTATCTTTAACATGGACTATATCAAAAAACCATTCTTTTACCTGTCCTTGTTTATCAACAAATCTCAAAATAATTTCCATTTGTTCTTTTTTTGACTCGTCTCTCGCTTCATCCACAATAATGTTGAACTTTCTGTCACTAATTTCTTCACGAATTACATTACGAACCCTACTGGCATAAAATTGCAATATTTCTTTTTGTATTGTTGAAGAAGTATAACTAGTATTTTGTGGAGCACTTTTCAAAACATCTTCAACTTTCTCATCATAAGATGCTAATAGTGATAACAATTCAAGAAAGTTTCCACGATTTTTTGATTACAAGCTTTCATCATGACTTCTAAAAGCACACCCTTGAAATGACAACAATCGAACAACATCTATATTAGTTTTTAAACGTAGACGATTAGCTACAATTTGCTATGCTGTTTGTCTATCAAGTGATACTTCAATATGTTGAGCTTGATTCATTTAATCTACATAAGCTCGTTGTGCATTGTTATGCAGTGAATTCAGATCTTTTCCCATATGTGTCAAAAAAGCACAATTACTAAAGCCACTATGAGTAAATGCAATTGATCCAAAACGATTACTTGGATTACTATTAAAAGAAAACAAGGCGAACAAAATACTGCATCTTTAGAATGTGAATATTCTAACCATGAAAATTGTTTAAACCATGATGGTTGAAAATAACGAAGATACTTATTTGAATTAGAAGTAGGATATTCTGAAAAAATAGGTTGATAATGTCTAGCATTAATATAAGCTCTTCGAATTTCATCACGCATATTAATCGGATACTCATATATTTGCTTATGTAACCCAACTTCACGTTCTAAGTTAGACAAATCAAGTGCCTCATCTTCAAATCTAGGAATTTTAGAAGTATGAGCATCAGAGTTTAAAGGAGAAAACGATGAAGGTGGTACCACAATTTGTGATGCTTCTAAAGGTTGTTGTGTTGTCTTTGTACTTTTCTTTTTAAAAAATGAATCAATTGTTTTCGACTTCATAACTACAATATCTTAAAATATAAAAAAATTAATAACTATAAAATAAAATTAAACTATAAACTTTAAAACACAATAAAAACAATTGTAAAATTGTAAAAAAAATAAAAAAAAACCTTAAAAGATGAACTTGATGCCGCCTTTGAAGAACAAACGTTGATGATAGTAGTTGTTAATAGCAATAAGAAAGAGCCTTCTATTTTTATTTTGATGACAAATTTAACCATTTTTTCTTAGAATTATCAAGGAAGTGCGAGTGATAAGTTTCTTCGGGTTTTCCATGAGTATAACATTGAATATAGACCTGATATTATGTGCCTTTTAGAATCGAGAATCAGTGGTAAAAATGTCAATTCTGTCATTGGAAAATTGAGTTTTTGCTATTCTCACAAAGTTGAAGCTTCGGGCTCTTTCGGAGGTATTTGGGTAGGATGGAAGGACTCTTTTAGCATTTTAATACTATACAATCATCCACAATTTGTTGTGCTTCGTGTGACTGGTAAGAGCCTTCATACTTCTGTTTATATTATTTTTGTCTATGGTAGCTCGGACAGAAGTAAACATAAGTTCATATGGAAAGAGTTATATTACGCCTTGTTAAGAGACCAACACCCTTGTATCATTATGGGGAATTTCAATGCTTTATTGTCCCCAAGTGATAAAAAAAGTAGTTGTGCTCCTGGTAAGAGATGTAATTTGTTTGGGGATTTTGTTGATTAATGCAATTTACAGGATTTAGGTTTTGTTAGAGTGGCTTTCACTTGGCAGAGAAGTGGTACGATGGAAAGATTAGATCGAGCTCTGGTGAATGATGCTTGGTTATAAACTTTTCCTCTGTGCGTACTGTCCCATTTACCACGAGTTAAATCAGATCATAGGTCGATCCTGCTTAAATCCAATCCTACTTGCCCTTTAGAGTGTGGGCGACCTTTTAGATTTCTTACTGGATGGACCAAACACAAGAATTTTTCCCTTTTTGTTAAGGAAAAGTGGAATTTTATAGGTGACATGTTCCAATCTCTTTTTGATTTCACTAATTAGGTTAAAGAATAGAATAAGTCAGTTTATGGTTTTATAGGTGTCCGTAAGAAGAGCCTTATGAACTCCCTTTCACGCATCCAAAGTGCCTTGGGGTGAAATCCTTCTGACCATCTTTAGCAACTTGAATCCGAAGTCATAGATGAATTGGAGAACCTTTTAGACCATGAAGAACTCCTTTGGAAACAGAAGGCTCGTTGTGACTGGCCTCAATTTAGTGATCGCAATACCAAATTCTAGTCGTACGATCTAACGAAGGAAATTTAATCGTATTCTCTCCCTACGGACCCGTAATGTGAGTGGTGCTCTGACTAGATCATTCTCTAGAATGAGGTGATTCTCTTCTTTGAGAAGCTATATGGTGAGAGTACGGATTCTTTTAGGGGATTGCCATCTAACCTTTTTCCTCACTTTAGTGACCAGGATGTAAACTTTTTCGTGAAGGCGATGATTGATGATGAAATTCAAAAGGCTCTTTTTGATATGGCACCATTAAATTTCCTCGAAAGTGATGGTTTTCATGCGCACTTTTTCAGAGGTAGTGGGACATTGTTGGAAGAGCCTTTTGTGAGTGGTTTCGAGGAGTATTTGCTGGAAATTACATTGAACTTGAACTCAACAACACATTGATTGTCCCCATTCCTAAAGTCGACCACTTGAAAGATTTCAGCCAGTTTCGACCAATTAGCTTCTGTTCGGTATTGTATAAACTAGTTATGAAGGTTATTGCTAATAGATTCAGACTGGTTTTTCCTAATATTATCTCGTAGGAATAAGGTGGTTTTATTGCAGGTCGCAACATTTCAGATAATGTCATCATTGCATAAGAAATTCTCCATTGTATGAGAAGCAACAAAAAAGGGATGAGGTGGATGGCTCTTAAGTTAGATTTGGAAAAAGATTATGATCGTGTAAGCTGAGACTTCATAAGGGCTTCAATCCAGGTTGTAGGCATCTCTAGTTTTCTGATCTCAGTGATCAAGAAGGCCATCTCTACCTCTACCATGTAGATTCTTTGGAATAGGCTGCCTACTCAACAATTTAAGCTAGTTAGAGGGATCACACAGGGATGTCCATTGTCTCCGTACTTGTTCATTTTATGTATGGAGTGGTTGGGTAGAATCATTCATGATTAGATTGATGAAGGAAACTAGAGAGCAATACGCCTTTCTCGATTAGGACTTAACCTGTCACACCTTTTCTTTGTAAATGACTTAGTCCTCTTTTGCAAGGTAAATCTTGAGCATGCTTAGCTCGTTTTAGGTATGTTAAAACATTTTTGTGATTTTTCTAGTCACATGATTAGTATGAGAAAGAGTACCATCTATTTGTCCAAAGGCTTAGACGAAGGTACTTGCACTCGAATCACTCAGGTATTTGGATATCAAATTGTCCACAATTTAGGCAAGTCTCTGGGTGTTCCTCTTTTACATGAAAGAGTTACTAAAAGTACTTTAAGATTTGCTATGGTTAAGGTCATGTAGAAATTACAAAATTGGGAGGCTAGGAAACTTTCTATTGCAGGTAGAGTCACCCTAGCTCAATTAGTGCTTCTCGCTATTCCTAATTATTTCATGTAGTCAATGTCTACCCCGAAAGGTATTTACAACAAGATTGAACAGATTACGAGACGGTTCACTTAGGGCTCTGCGAATGAACACTGAAAGCTTGCTCTGGTTGGTTGGAATTCTATCCGTCAGCCTAGGGAAAGAAGGGGCCTCAGCTTTCGGAGATTATATGATCAAAAAAATTCTTTCCTCTTGAAGATTGGGTTTGGTTTAGTCACCAAATAGAATGCTTTGTGGATTTGGGTTCTTCACTCTAAGTATAATGTCAAGGATCATATCCCTAGTTCTATCGACAAAAGCCAATGTTCGCATTTATGGCACTCCCTCTCTAAGGTATGGCCCCTTCTTTGTTATAATCTTGCTTGGTCAATAAGAGATGGCAACACTATCCGTTGTTGGAAAGATCCCTGGATTATGAGAGTAGGACCTTTAATTTCTTGCATTCCTGCTCATGCTAACTTAGAGTTGGATAGCAGCTTAAGGATTTGGTGCTACAAGATGGCACATGGAACATTAAGCTATTTTGTTTGTGGCTACTGAAGGAGGTCATCCATCGAATCATGAGTATTCCTCCCTCATCCTCAAGCAGGTATAAAATTTTATGGGCTTCGACTTCTTTTGGTCGTTTTTCAGTGCGTAGTGCCTATTAAACTTTAAAGCAAGACTTGTGGGCTCCGTAGGGTCCGAACAAGAAGCACATATGGAAATTTCAGTGCCTCTAAAGAGTTTGGTTCTTTTTCTGGTTAGCATATAACCATCGGTTACTTACTAACTCGGAGCGTATCAGACGTGGCTTGGGGCAAAGTAGTTCTTGTAGCTTATGCGGCAAAGCGAATGAAGATGCTCTCCATGTATTTCGCGATTGTTCAGCTGCTAAGGATGTGTGGAAGATTGTTATTCCTTACAAGCAACAAAACATGTTTTTTTAACCTTTCCACCATTGGTTTCTTACTAATATATGTTCTTCTACGTGTTTACAAGATCGTGGTGTTAATTGGGCGAGTTTTTTTGGGATGCTCTTATGGAGAATATGGAAAAATAGGAACCTCTTCATCTTTTAGAACATCACATTGACAACTTACGATATTATTAAAACGTCTGAGAGCTAGACTCGTCAATATGAGGCTAGTCAACAGACCACCAAATCCCCTTCTCTAATCCATCAACCAGATCGACCCTTAAGGAACTTAGAAGTTCATGTGTTCATCGATGGAGCAATGACGACTACCACAGGACAAGCTGTGACTGGTGGAGTTGTTCGAGACCTGGACAGTAACTGGATCTTAGGTTTCAACTACTTCTTGGGTAACTGTAATCCTTTGGAGGCTGAACTTTGGGGAATCATGGACGGGGTCTTGATCATGCTAAAGAATGGGTATAAAAAAGCCACTATTTTTGACAGATAGTTTAGAAGCTGTTCAACTTCTGCATGAAACTGAGGAACACAATTTCGGAATCACTATCATAAGAAGAGTTCGAAGGATTCTCCAAGGTAAAGGAAAATGGTGCATCCGGTATATCCCAAGGGAAAGGAATTTAGTAGCATACAAATTGGCTAAATTGGGTCTTTCATGGAAGCAAAGTCTTCAATCTTTCGATAGTCCTCCTCTTGAATTGCTTGGTTCCATCCAACAAAACATGGATTGTGACTTAGTTGGATTGTTGACTTAATTTAATTGTGTTGTTTTATTATTCACCAAAAAAATAAAAAAGAAACTTTAAACAACATGATGGGTGTCGAATCCACCAAATATAAATATTCCTACAACAAATAATACAAAACAGTAGTATAAGGCAGTAGGGTCGATTCCACAGGGACTGGTTGCTGTAATCTACTTTTGTGTCTTCCTCTTGAGCGTCGTGTCGAAGAGCGTGCCCATGACAAGTGACAGTCTCCCTAAATAGATAGAGGGAGTTTAGAGATAAAATGCTAAACTAAAATAAAAATGAAAATAAAATAAACAAAGTGAAATAAATCTTGATGCAAAGTGAATTAATCGAGATAAAAAAATGAGAAAAACTATATTTAATAAGCTTAGCCTCAGCCTTGATTCTTTCCGAACTTGAATCGATCCTTAAAAATTGATCTTCCCTTTTTAATCGTCAAGCTAGTTATAGGGCTCGAGAACATCCTAACCGCCAAATTTTACTCCTATAATCGGTTTCGATTCGACCTGCAAACAGACCCTTGTCGAATGTTTAACCACGTCGCATGTGTTCACAATTTAAGATTTCGACAGCCTTGCGCTCGAAAAAGCCCAACTCGAATTAATGGCCTCAACTGCGTGGGTCGTTTAAATTCGATCTTTACCACCCTTGACGGAATCCAACTAGTCGTTTCTCACCTGGACATGCCAATTTGTTCGCGAGAACTCGAATGGAGCAAGGCAGACTCAACTTCCCAACTGAACGCTAACCTACTTTAATCCAACGAGCACTTTTTAGATCAAAGTCGAATTAATTCTGAGGGACGAATTTGTACTATCTCATAAACCGTAGTGATAACGAGTACTAATAAAAAGGTTTTTAGCACGGTTTCGTAACTCATGATTATTTCTTGATGGAGTGATAACTGGGCTAAGACTAAAAAGAACTTAGTGTCACATATTTTAATCATGCTTGGTGGATGATGATGGATTATTTGTAATTTAATGAAAGGTAGAAATGGAAAAGGATTAATAAAGCAATTGGAAAAATTTTGTGAAAGAATGAAAATTGAAATGAAATGGACAGAGAGAATCTGACGAATTGAAAGAAAAAAGAAATAAATGTACAATTTCTTCAATTACTTACAAATCAAAGTACATTTTCAATTGATCTCAAAAGACCCTATTTATATACAATTTGGTTACTAAAAATTGCTTGACCACTTCTAAACTAAATTTCCCATTTTACTTAATATAAATAAATCCTAGTCAAAATAAAATGAAGAAAATAACAAAATTTAAATATAGGCTATTGACCAATTCAACTAAAAAACATCTTTGCACTTAAGCCCTCATATTTTCCCAAATCTGAATGTAGCCCATCTCTTCACATATTTCTTCAATTAAGTCCACTTTTTTCCTGCCTTTGGGTTGAAACATCAATTTGTGTACTTGATAAGAAAATGTAGGAAATTAGAAGTACTTTCCTCAAAATTAATCCAAAATACACAAATAAAATTGCACAAATTATTTACTATCAAAGTCCCCCTACTTATCCTATTCTTGTCCTTAAGCATAATATTTATTCTATATTAATGTTATTCGATAATTTTTTTAAAAAAATTGAATTTCATTCTTAAACCAAGTTTTATGAAAACAATTAGAAAATCAAAAATAGATTATCGCTCATGTTTAATCAACACACATTTTATAGACTTTCGACCATTATGAATAAAATCAACCACTTCACAAAAATTTAAGCTTAATTAAACTTGCTAATTGTACCCAAATTTAGATAAGTATATAAGTATATATATATATATATATTCTTTTTTTAAGACACAAGGCAGCTCGGTTAGCGAAGTGTTACAAGCTTTGGTTCGTCACTCGAATCTTTTTACGCGAATTGAGATGACAAGTCAAGAACCTCAACTCGGTTACTCAATTCGATCACATTTCCGAATCTTCACTCATAACCAAGGTACAATATATTTATTCACATCCAAACTTTATTTATTTACATAATTGAGTACTTACTAAACAAGTCTAAAAAAGTTTCTAATTTAATAAAATGTTTGACTTTATTCATAATAATTTCAACTATTACAAAATCAGTTTTGATAAAACACAAGCAATTATTATTAATGAGTTCATAATTATTCAAATGAACCAAGCATAAGAAATAATTCAATCGTGAAAATAATTATCAAATAATATTAATATCATAAGAAATATGCGAAGAGAAAGATCATGACATGCATAATGAATCCCCCTATTTAATCCTACATTGCCCATAATGTGCAACTTTAAAGAATAGAAAAAGATAGGGCAAAGAGTACCCCTTGTGTTTCTAATTAAGTGGAGGATGATTTAGGTAGTTCGGGTTGGCTCTGGCTGGTTTGATCTTGGGTGTATGTTTTAACACATTTCAACACTGAAATTTGACAAGGCGTACCCACGCCACGATCGATACTGGGTTTTCATAAAATGCCACGATGTACCCTGAAAATGACACATGAAATGGATTAAACGAAAATCTTTATTCAACTGAAATTAAACTTGAAAATTAAAAATTAAAAATAAAAATGAATTTGGGTTGTCTCCCAAAAAGCGTTTGTTTAACGTCGTTAGCTCGACGAACTTAAGTGTTATCCATTTGATGCATTATTGATCAATCCTTCCATTACGTGAAATTGGAAGTTCGTAGAAAGGTTTCAAACTTTTCTCATTGTTCTCGAAACACTTTCTGGACTCCTCCATCATTGGTAGATTGAGACGTCTTTGAGCTTCTCCATTCGGGTTTGCCTTCTCCTCTATAGGAATCCTTAAATATTTCGATAATGATTTGAGCTCTAATTTTAGGGACTCAACATGAATGGTAACTTCATGTGTTGGCTCATTTTTTATTACAATAGAATGACTCATATCCTCATAAACATTAAACCTGACCACTTCACCGTCAAATTCCATGATGAGTGTTCCACTCCAAACATCAATTTTCGTTCGTGCAATGCTTAAAAATAGTCTCCCTGGTAGAATATCGGAAGAATTCATCAAGTTGTCATCTTCCATGTCAAGGATGTAAAAATCTGCAGGAAAAATTAACTCGTTTACCTTGACAAGAACATCCTCCAATACTCCTTTTGGATACATCATGGATCGATCTGCAAGCTGAATAATTACAACTGTTTCTTTGAAAGGACCCGCATTAAGTAGTTTGTAAATCGACAAAGACATAATGTTAATTGACGCACCTAAGTTGCACATGGCTTTTTTAATACCTACACTACCTATTTTGCAGGATATGGAAAACATACCTTGGTCCTTGCATTTTGGAGGTATCTTCTTTTGCAACACAGCGAAAACGTTTTCTCCAACGCTTACCTTTTCATTACCGAGGAGCTTCTTCTTACTTGTGCATAATTCCTTTAAGAATTTTGCGTAGCGTGGTATCTATTTAATCGCATCGAGAAGGGGAATGTTTATCTCTACTTTTTGAAAAGTGTCTAAAATCTCCTTCTCTTCTCGCTCCTTCTTATGATTAACGAGCCTTCCAGGAAATGGAGATGGCACTGTAAATGATTTTTGTAGTGTTGACTCGGTTGAAGTCTCTGAATTGGTTTCCTTCTTTTCACGTTCAGCGTCGTGGGCACGACTCGTGCTAGTCACGGGTTTCAAAATCGCACAACTTCTCAATGTCATAGCACTTACATTATGTCGAGGGTTGGGCTCCGTTTGGGACGGTAACCTTCCTTGAGACTCCAATCGGCTAACCGTAAGTGCCAGCTTGCTCATTTGTTTATCTAACTCCTGCAAATGCATGTTAGTCTTTTCTTGCAATTTTTCGGTACTAGTGGCTAACCTTTCTACAATAGCTTCCAAGGATGTCTTTGGAGGTGGTTGTTGCTGATTCAGAGGCGACCTCTATTGATACGACTGATTGAATCAAGGATTCGATCCATAATTTAGGTTTGGATGGTCCCTCCACCCCACATTATATGTGTTCGCATAGGATCGTACCGTCTTTGGGGTGGACCTAGAAAGTTTCGACAACATTTACTTGTTTTGCCAAATCCTCGTGTAAGATAGGACATGAGTCCATCGAGTGATCTGACATGGTACAAATTTTGCACAGCTTCATTGGGTTTGACTTTTTTGGAAGCAAACTCTACACGATATTAGTGAGTTTATCTATTTTATTTTCTAAGGTTTGAGTACTTAACCCATGAACCCGTATCGTGGGTTCAGTAGCCGTTGAAAATTATTGAGAGTTTGCAGCCATCATTGAAATCAACTCCTTAGCTATTTGGGGAGTCATATTAACATGTGCTCCTCTACTAGCTGCGTCGATCATTTTCATCTCCATAGGAAGTACTCCCTCGTAAAAATACTGCAACAGTGACTGTTCAGAAAGTCCGTGTTGTCGGTAATTTGCACATAACTTTTATACCGCTCTCAGTAATCATAAAGCGTTTCAGCCTCCTTTTGTCGAATTTCCACTATGTCTCATCTCAGCTCGGCTGCTCGTGTTGTTGGAAAAAACCTGTCAATGAATAAACGAGACATATCAGCCCATGTGTTAACAGATGTATAAAAAAAAACCTGTCAATGAATAAACGAGACATATCAGCTCGGTGACCCCAAATATAAATATTCCTACGACAAATAATACAAAACAGTAGTATAAGGCAGTAGGGTCGATTCCACAGGGAATGGTTACTACAATCTACTTTCGTGTCTTCCTCTTGAACGTCCTGTCGAAGAGTGTGCCCACGGCTTGTGACAGTCTCCCTAAATAGATAACTATGTGGGGGTTTAGAAATGAAATGCTAAACTAAAATAAAAATGAAAATAAAATGAATAAAGTGAAATAAATCTTGATGCAAAGTGAATTAATCGAGAATAAAAAAAAAGAAAAACTAAATTTATAGGCTTAGCTTCAGCCTCGGTTCTCTCCGAACTTGAATCCATCCTCGAAGCCTTTCATACCCTGAGAATGTCCCAACCACCAACTTTTCCTTGTAGCCGGTTCCGGGTACGACCTGCAAATCGATCATCAAGCTCATTCAATTGGAGCATCCTTTTTTCACCTGCAAGTTTAAGATCAGAGTTTAGGAATTTAATTGCCCAAAACGCTTTGTGTTCAAGTTCAAGTGGTAAGTGACAACTCTTCCCATAAACAAGTTTGTAAGGGGATGTTCCTACGGGAATTTTTAAAGGCAATCCTATAAGCCCATAGAGCGTCATCTAATATCAAAGCCCAATCCTTTCTATTAGTCTCTACGATCTTTTCTAAGATACGTTTTAGTTCTCGATTTGACACTTCAACTTGACCACTAGTTTGAGGGTGATAAGGGGTAGCTGTTCTATGATGTACACCATACTTCTTAAGAATTTTATCAAATTGAGCATTACAAAAATGTGTACCCCTATCGCTAATGATTGTCCTAGGTGTTCCAAATCGAGAGAAAAGTTTCTTAAGAAATCGAACTACCACCCTAGCATCATTAGTTTGTAAAGCCTGAGCTTCCACCCATTTCGACACATAATCCACTGTTACAAGTATGTATTTATTTCCATAAGAACTAGTAAATGGTCCCATAAAATCAACATCCCAAATATCAAAGATTTCACATGCAAGCATATAAGTTTGAGGCATTTCATCACGTTTGGAAATATTACTTGTTCTCTGGCATTTATCACAAGAAGTAACATACTTGTTCGCATCTTTAAACAAAGTGTGCCAATAAAAACCTGATTCGAGGACCTTATGTGTAGTATAAATTCCACTATAGTGTCCTCCTGTCGGTCCAGAGTGACAATGCTTCAAAATTTTATTCCCTTCGACATTCGAAACACATGTTCGAATTATTTGATCTACACACACACGAAAAAGAAAAGGATCTTCCCAAAAATAATTCTTTATATCAGCAAAGAGTCGCTTCTTTTGATGATGAGTCAAATCTTTTGGTAAAGTGTTAGCAACAAAATAATTCGCAATGTTTGCAAACCAAGGACCATCAGAATCACTTACTACCAAGAGTCGTTCTTCAGGAAACGAGTCATCTATCATACCTTCATTAAGCTTCTAAAGATGAGATTTTCGAGTCTTGAGAGATGATCAGGTGCAAGATTTTCAGGTCTTTTCTTATCCCTAATCTCCAAATCAAATTCCTGTAGTAATAAAACCTAACGAATAAGTCGAGGTTTCACATCTAGTTTAACAAGAAGGTAGCGAAGAGCAGAATGATCAGTGTAAACAATATCTTTAGATAATATTAAATAAGATCTAAATTTATCAAATGCAAAAACCACATCTAGCAATTCTTTTTCAGTAGTAGTGTAATTCGTTTGAGCATCTATCAAAGTCTTACTAGCATAATAAATCGGTTGAAAGTGCTTGTCTCTTCGCTGTCCAAGAACTGCACAACTGCAAAATCACTTGCATCACACATTAATTCAGAGGGTAAATTCCAATAAAGTGCAACAACAATCGGAGCTTTAATTAATTTTTCCTTAAGAATGTTAAATGCCTCTAAACAATACTGATTGAAATTAAATGACACATCTTTTTCTAATAAATTCGTTAAAGGCTTTGCTATTTTAGAAAAATCCCTAATAAATCTTCTATAAAACCCAGCATGTCCTAGGAAACTTCTAATAGCCTTAACCGAATTAGGAGGAGGTAATTTTTCAATAGTTTCAATTTTCGCTTTATCAACCACAATCCCTCTACTAGAAATTTTATGACCCAAAACAATTTCCTCTTTAACCATGAAGTGACACTTTTCGCAATTAAGCACAATGTTTGTTTCTTCACATCTCATTAGAACACGTTTTAAATTTTTAAGGCATAAATGGAAAGAATTACCGATTACCGAGAAATCGTCCATAAATACCTCCATAATATCTTCCACGAGTTCATAAAAAATAGTCATCATACATCGCTGAAAAGTAGCAGGAACATTACATAATCCAAAAGGCATTCTTCGGTAAGCAAACGTACCATATGGACATGTAAATGTCGTCTTTTCTTGATCCTCAAGAGCTATCGGGATTTGAAAGTAGCCAGAAAGTCCATCCAAGAAGCAATAGTACATGTGGCCAGCTAACCTCTCTAACATTTGATCAACAAACGGTAGAGGAAAGTGGTCTTTCCTTGTAGCATCATTCAACTTCCTGTAATCAATACAAACTCTCCATCCCGTGACTGTTCTTGTCGGAATTAACTCATTTTTTTCATTAGTCACAATAGTCATGCCTCCTTTTTTAGGAACAACCTGCACAGGACTTACCCAAGTACTATCAGAAATAGGATAAATAACTCCGGCATCTAAAAGTTTAATTACCTCAGCCTTAACAACTTCCTTCATTTTGGGATTTAATCTCCTTTGAGCCTGCACATAATTTATATTCATCTTCCATTAAAATTTTATGAGTACAAAAAGAAGGACTAATTCTTCTAATGATAGAAATTTTCCAAGTCATTACTCGTTTATGCTCCCTTAACACCTGCAGTAATTCTTCTTTCTCATTCGGCTTTAAATCTAAAGCAATAATTACCGGCAATGTAGAATTATTCCCTAAAAATGCATACTCCAAATGATCGAGTAATTGCTTCAGTTTCAATTTAGGAGGTTCTTCAATAGAGGGTTTCAACCTCAATTCTTTACTTACCTCATTGGTCTAAAAATTTTTCTGTCTCGTTGGGGACTCATTAGCATCTAGATCATTTTTCATCTCATTAATCATAGTATTATCTCCATTGATCTCCCCTCCCTGAACAAGGCATAGTTCCAAAGTGTCTTTATGAACAATTTCCTGCGATGAATTTTGAACAGCATGATCAGTAAAATCAACAAAATAACAGGAATCATCTTGCTCTTGAGAAAATCGCACGGCATTATAAATCTGAAAAATAATTTCATCATCACCTACCCTAAGCACAAGTTTACCACTACCCACATCAATAATAGCTCTAGCAGTGGCTAAAAAAGGTCTTCCTAAAATCAAAGGTACCTCAACATCCTCATCCATGTCAAGTATAACAAAGTCAACAGGGAAAATAAATTTATCTACTTTCACAAGCACATCTTCAATAATTCTCTTAGGATATTTAACAGATCTGTCAGCTAATTGAATACTAATCCTAGTGCGTTTAGGTTCCCCAAGACCAAGTTGCTTGAACATTTTATAAGGCATTAAATTAATACTAGCACCTAAATTAGCCAATACTTTCTCAATATTTAAACTACCAATAAAACAATGGATAGTGAAACTCCCTGGATCTTTCAGCTTAGTAGGTAATTTATTTTGGAGAATAGTTGAGCACTCGCTATTAAGCTCCACAGTGGACAACTCCTCTAACTTCCTTTTATTTGTCAGCAGCTTTTTTAAAAATTTTGCATAAGTGGGCATCTGCGAAAGAGCTTCGATAAAAGGTAAGTTAATATGTAATTGTTTAAAAAGATTAAGAAATTTACCGAATTGGTCATCCTTGCGGTCTTTCTTCAACTTTGTCTGATAGGGAATTGATGGTTTATATTCTTTAAGCACTGGTACTTGAATTTCCTCAGTTTTTGTTACCTCATCAATTTTCTCATCGGATTTTTTCTTCAATTTCTTTTCCAGTTCAACCAACTCTTTCCCACTCCTCAATGTAATCGCTTTCGCATGTTCCTTTGGGTTTGGTTCAATGTTGCTAGGTAAACTACCTGGTTGTCTTTCCGAAATCATTTTAGCAAGCTGTCCGATTTGATTTTCAAGACCATGAATAGATGCCTGCTGATTTTTTAAAGCTGTCTCATTACTTTGAAATCTTACTTCGAAAGTCGAAATAAATTTAGCAAGCATATCTTCGAGGTTAGACTTTTTTTCTTGTTGATGTGGCTGCTGAAAACCTGGAGGAATTTGTGATATTTGATTTCTTTGACCACCCCATGAAAAATTTGGGTGACTTATCCAACCTGCATTATAAGTATTACTATAGGGATTATTTTGAGGTTTAAAATTATTACCTAAGAAGTCTACTTGCTCATGGAGATATTCCGAGCTCATCATCCCCGCTCCATTTTGATTGCACTGCATCACCGGATGTACTTGCTTAGAAAAATTCAAACCATCAATTTTTTTATTAAGAGTTTCAACCCGATGAGCCAACATAGAAACAACATCAACATCATAAATCCCTACTGCCTTCACAGGTTTTACTCTTGTAACTTGCCACAGATAATTATTTAATGCCACCTCTTCAATAAATTCTTGAGCTTTTTCCGGTGTCTTGTTATTTAAAGTTCCCCCAACTGCTGAATCAACCATTTGTCTAGTCGAGGGATTCAAACCATTGTAGAAAGTTTGAACTTGGAGCCACAAAGGTAATCCATGATGAGGACACATTCTCAATAAATCTTTGAACCTTTCTCATGCTTCATAAAATGTCTCAATATCAAACTGAGCAAAAGAAGAGATGTCATTCCTCAACTTAGCTGTCTTAGCCGGCGGAAAATATTTTAATAAGAACTTCTCAGTCATTTGATCCCAAGTAGTGATAGAACCTCGTGGTAAATCATTTAACCACATTTTTGCCTTGTTCCTAAAAAAAAAAGGGAACAACCGTAAGTGTATGGCGTCATCAGTAACACCATTAATTTTAAAAGTATCGCAAATCTCGAGAAAATTAGCCAAATGAGCATTCGGATCTTCATCCTGCAAACCATCAAACTAAACATATTGTTGTATCATTTGAATTATACTTGGCTTGATTTCAAAATTATTCACATTAACATTCGGCTTGACAATACTCATTTCAGCCCTAATCAGAGTATGCTTAACATAATCATACAAAGTTCGACGAGCAGGAGGATCAAGAAGAGCAGGAGGAACCTAGTTATTTCGATTGTCACCCATCTCCACAGTAATATCCTTTTCCTTTTTACCGTCTACTAAAGTTTTCTGACTTTGCTTAGCTTCTCTAACTTCTTTACGATTTTTGCGAGCAGTCTTTTCAAGTTCAGAGTTGTGAAGAAGTGGTCCCGACGGGTTTCCTCTAGTCATAAACCAAAAGAACCTGCCAGAAGCAAATAAAAGGGAAAAAATTAAAATAGAAAAATTAAATTAAAAATGCAAATAATAAAATAAAAATAAATAATAATAAAATGGCTAAAGTAATAGAAATAAAGTTTTCCTAATATTTCAGTCCTCGGCAGTGGCGCCAAAAACTTGATGCAGTCGAAACTAACTAAAAAATATGACCAAGGCAAGTGCACCTATCAATTAATAGTATAGTTACGGTAAGCACAGATATCGTTCCCACAAGGACCAAAAGTACTAGTAATAACTGTCTTCCTATTATCTAACTGGTCGAATAAAGTGATTGTTCTAAACTAATTTAACTAAATTAATATAAAGTGTGTCAAAGATTAAAGCGAGAAATAATAAGTGTTTTTATACCAAGAAGCAAACAATACCTAGGAAATATTTCACTTAAATTTCATCTGTCATTATCATTCTGAATTAAGCAATTTATTCACTTAGTATTTGTTCCGTAGAAATCCTTAAATTATGCTAATACCTCTATTCAAGCATAAAAGCAACTGACTCTAGGTTTTTTAATTGAAATTTCTTTCTAATTAAAACTCCTATTCTCGCATTAATTCGATCTATGGATTCCCCTATTAGATTTGGCTCTAATACGGTAGATTTATGTCGTCCTATTTCTAGGATTGCATGCAACTCCACTCAATTATGCTAGATCTACTCTTAAACAGGGTCCATTCCTCCTCTGATTTAAGCACATCAAATAAGAATTAATATATCAAGAATATTAAATCAAGAATTAAACACACATAATTGAGAACAAAATATAAGTATTTATTGCGTAAAGTCAAAAATCAAATGACAGAATTCATCCTAAGGTTCATCTCCCCTAGGTATTTAAGAATTTAGTTCATGCTAATAAATGGAAACATCTCAAAAACAATATAACCACAAGATGAAGAAAAATTCATAAATAAAATCAAAAGAATTTAGAAAGAGGTCTTCAATCTTTGTGGAGATCTGCTTCAAAGACGGCTTTTATGATGTTTCTTCAATTGTTTCCTTCAATGATCTCTGACGGTTAAGGTTTGAGGAATGGAGAATTTTACAAAAAATTGGAAGTGCCAATTCATATCACTCCATCCCCTATTTATAATATATGGAAATCTCTAGTTGGATCCAAATTAAATTCTAAAAAGATAATTAGAATAAAAATCTAAACAATAATTCCCTAATTGGATCCAAATTAAACTCTAAAAGCCTAAAAGATAAATTAAAATTAAATATAAACAATATAACAATAATAATCCTAAATATTAATCCAAAGAAATAAAATTTAAATTTAAATAAAGTCTGATGTCCAATATATCTCTTCCTAACTTTTCCACATTCACACTTTTGCCCCAAATTTTCCTTTTTATCTTTGATTTAGTCCATGGCCATGTGTCCAGCTCGTGTGGCTCTTAAAATCTGCTCTTTTTCTCCGGTTTTCGCTTGTTTTTCTCTCCTTTCACTCCCAAATGCTTTCCTAAGTATAAAACATGAATTTAAAGGATTATGAACATAAAATTCATTATTTTAAATAGATTAATCATCCAAAAACGTATTAAGAATGAGGCTAAAACATGTTACTTTTGGCACTTATCAGGAGGATCTTGGTATTGTGGCGCAAAAAATTGACAGTCCATGGTTGTTGGCAGGCGATTTTAATGCGCTTCTTAATGTCGACGAAGCAAGGGTTGTTGTTTGAAAGATGTCGATTTCCACGAGTCAAAATTTACTTGGAATTGGAGGCATGTTTTTGAGCGATTAGATCGTGCTCTTTGCAACCGGCTTTTGGAAGCCTTGACTCTAGAGTTGATGGTGCATCACTTGCATAAGCTTATATCAGACTACAGGCCTCTTGCCATCACCTTTGGTATGTCTCCTAGGTTAAATATAGATCGTCTGTTTCGTTTCTTAAGTGGGTGGTTTTCTCATGCAGATTTTAGCTCCTTGGTCTTGAAGAATTGGACTGAATATGTGGATTTGGAAAATAATGTGATTAAGTTTGTGGATGCTGCAAAGAAGTGGAATTGGGAGGTTTTGAGGGACATCTTAAGGAAGAAACGACACATTGTGGCAAGGATTCGGGGTGTTCAAAAAAGTCTTGAAAATTACACTTCTAGTAAACTATTGAGCTTGACAAGAATTTGAGAGCTGAGTTGGAAGGAGTATTGGATAATGAGGAATCTTTATAAAAGCAAAAATCTAGAAAGGATTGGCTTTCTTTCGGTGATTGGAATACACGATATTTTCATAGCAAGGTTGTTAAGAGAAGGGGATTTAATCGTATTACAGGTTTGAGACTTACTGATGGGGATTGGTGTTATGATAAGGAACTTATAAAGCAAGAGGTCCTTACGTTTTATAGGCAGTTGTACATGGCGGAGGGATCTGTTCAAGGTAATTATCTTTTGAGAAATGCTTTTCCATGTATGGGAGATGTACGGTTCGCCTCTCTTAATAATGAAGTGTCGGTTCAAGATGTTCATGAGACATTGTTTGAAATGACACCTTTAAAGGCACCGGACATTGATGGTCTTCATGCCCAGTTCTATGAATCACAATGGCGTATTGTTGGGAGTCTTTAGTTTTTATGGTGAGGAAAGGTTTTGAGGATGGCAAGGTGGAACCTTTTCTTAATAAAACATTCATTGTGCTCATTTCGAAAGTTCTTGGTCCGGAGGAAGCATCACAGTTTCGGCCTATTAGCCTTTGTACTGTTTCATACAAAGTGCTAACTAAGGTTATAGTAAATCATCTAAAACCTATTATGCCTCTGCTAGTGGTTGAAAATCAAACTAGCTTCGTAAAAGGGAGACACATAACAAACAATGTTATCATAGCACAAGAAGTGGTGCATTCCATGAGAATTCGTAAAGGCAAAAAATGATGGATGGCTATAAAGATAGATATGGAGAAAGCATATAATCGTTTGAGATGGGATTTTATTCATGAATCTTTGGTTGATGCGAGATTTCCTAATGAGCTTATTCGTTTTATCATAGAGTGTGTTTCTACTTTGTCGATGCAGGTGCTGTAGAATGGTGGTTTTACTGAAAGTTTTTTGCCTTCACGTGGTGTGCGACAAGGTGATCCTATGTCTCCTTATTTGTTCGTTCTGACCATGGAAAGGTTGAGCCATGTAATCCATAAAGCTATTGCGAGTGGTAGTTGGATAACAATTAAAATTGGAAGAGAAGGCCCTCAATTATCGCATTTATTTTTCGCAGACGATCTGATCTTGTTTGGAGAAGCTAATGTTGAGAATGCGAAATTGATTCAAGGGATTCTTGAAAACTTTTGTAATTTTTCTGAGTATAAAGTGAGTCCGTCTAAGTTGAAAATATCTTTTTCTTCTAACACTGATTTTTCAATCAAGGAGGAAATTGGCAGCAGTTTGGGATTCCAAACTACAGAAGACTTAGGCACATATTTGGGGATGCCGTTATTTTATTCCCGAGCTAAGACGAGTACTTTCCATTTTATTGTTGAAAAAGTTCAGTGGAAACTTAATTCTTTCGATGCTAAACTATTATCTTTGGCGGGAAGAGTCATGTTAGCTAAGTCGATCTTGCTCACGATTCCGGGGTTTTTTATGCAAACAGTTATGATTCCTATGGGCGTTTGTAATCAGATTGAGCAAGTGGTTCATCGATTTGTTTGGGGCTTTTCAGATTCTTAACCAAAGGTAGCGTTAGTGTGATGGGAATCTTGTTGTAGACCTATCCAAAAAGAAGGGATTGGTTTGCGTAGAATGATCCCACAGAATGTTTCTTACTTGATGAAATTGGCTTATAGCTTTGTGACCAAGGTGGATGCTCTTTAGGTTCGAGTTCTTCGTGCTAAATATAAGGTGCATAAAGTTTGTCCTGATAATGTTAACCGTACCTTTTGTTCCTTTGTGTGGTGATCTTTGGTGAAAATTTGGAGTAAATTTTGTGAGAGGATCAAGTGGAGTATTGGAAATGGTTCCAAGGTTTATTTTATTATGGATGATTAGGTGCCTATGTTAGGAGCTCTCCATCAATATCTTCTACCTGGGGTGTCTATTTTGCCTTATTTAAAGGTAGCCGATTATGTGGATATAAATGGTAATTGGAATTGGTCAATACTTCAAACCATATTCCATAAAGACATTTTAAATAAAATTGTCTATTGTCATCCTCCTAGTCACAACCTAGGGGAAGATGTTTGTATGTGGAAACTTTATCCCAATGGGCGCTTTACGATAGTGTTACTCAGAATGATTTGCTAGTTGAAGATTTGAATTGGAAGCTGATTTGGAAGTCTTAACTCCGTCCACATATTAAACACTTTTTGTGGCTTGTAAAGAGGGATAGGTTACTGATTAATAAAGAATGAGTACATCGAAGGATGACTGATGATGCAAGCTGTCTTCGATGTAGTGCTGTTAATGAGTCGATTATCCATGTTTTACGGGATTGCAGGTTTGCTACAGCGGTGTGGCAATATTTGGTTCATCCAGATGCTTGCCAATTCTTTTTTTGCTCGTTATACACGAATTTGGTTACAAACAATTTTGGCAGGGAAGGTATGCATGAATGCTCAGGATGTTGAAGCTTTAATCGTACTACTAGTGGTCTGCTAGTTGCTTTGGAAGCAACGAAACATCTTTATATTCCAGTAGTAGATGGGGGATATGTAGATTTTCCTTAATTCTGTAGCTTGCATGACACAGAATATTGCTGCTGCTGGTTCCAAGGTGGAAGCAACTGCTAGACATTTTCCTGCTGTCAAGTTGAATCCACCAGATGGGGGTGGATACAAATACATATTAATGGTGCTTCAAGTGCAGATGAGACTTGGTTATCTGCTGCAGGGGTGCTACGGGATTTCAATGGAAATTGGCTGTTGGGATTTCAAAAATATTTGGGAGGCGGTTCGGCTCTGAATGCGGAACTTTGGGCAATTTTACACGGTCTTCAAGTAGCTTTGAGTAAAGGTTTTGCTAAAGTATGTATTGTTAGTGATTATCAAGTGGCAATTAGCGTGATTCAGGACTGCTTTGATGGAGCTCCCGTGGAGACGGTGGTTCGAAAAATCAAGAAAGTCGCAAGGGCATTCGATAACTTCAAGTTTCAGTTTGTTCGTAGATATAGAAATTCGATTGCAGATTACCTCGCCAAGACATCTGGGACAGATATTATTGACATTTGCATTTCAGACATTCCTAATGATCATGTTAGGGATTTGTTGCTAAAGGACTCTAGAATGAGCTGATTATTATTTTGTATTAGGCATCCTAATGCCTCTTTATTTACCAAAAAAAAAACCAAAACAATTTTTTTTTACTTGCAAGAAATTACATTGGTTTTTGGGTTGGGTGTCTTGCAACTTGTTTCTTTTCATGC
>CM076907.1:5167866-5184858 GCA_039519145.1 Kokia cookei | reverse complement strand
AAAAGGAAAACATGAGAAAGAAGGTAAAATATTAAATAGGCAAAATTCTCCAAAAGAAAGCAAATCCCAAAGGTGAGTTGGGATGTCATGGTGTCAATATCTAAACAGGATCTGTTGCCCAGTACATTTGTTGGATCCTCAAAGGAGTCACCATCTTTCATGGGTTTTAGCCACTTGTTCTCCAAGAACCTCTTCCTTTTTGGTTGACGCAAAGCAACTTCATCACATTCTAATCAATGGAATTAATTCTCACACTCCTCTTTTTTCCTACTTTTCTTTTTATTTTTTTTCTATATTCATTTATATTTGCTTGAACTCCACTTCTTTTACTCCTATATTCAATTTCTCCACCAATTTTCTTTTTATATTTTTGCTTCTTACCCTATTTATTAGATTGTGCGTCTCAAACTTTAAATTCATTAAAAATATGTAATGCTTTGTTTAATGGAAAAAGAAAGCACTCTATTTATTTAATATACATATGAACAAAAAGCTTCATTTTCCATTAATATGATACATTGGATTGCTTAAAAATTTTGAGCAAATTCAACAATTTAAATTCATGTTAAAGATATAAGTTATGTGTTATATGTGATGATCTTACCTAAATTTACTCTTTTGACTAAAGGTGAGTTTGGATGAACTGCGTGTTTATTTGCTGTTAGTGGCAAAACAATGGTGACGATGAAATTAAATACTATAATGTGAGACAAAAAGTGAATTAAATGCATTGCACCGTTCATCTAAATCTACCCTAAGAGAATAAGGAAGGGCTCGTCAATGTAGAGATGAAGAGGGTTCGTCTAACATATAACTTAGGGACGTATCTTGTTAGATTATATATAGTCACCGCGTGTGCACAATTTAAGTTGGGTCTTTCATTAACGCCTATCACTTGCATGTTCAATAGGTGCACAAACCCTAAATTAAATCAACCCTCACTCGAGGACACGATAAAATAATAAATCTCTAATCATATCTAAATACACGTGTGAGAGACTTATCATGACTCAATTATTATCTCTCTTTAGCAAGATACTTGTCTACAAAAATCCACATTAAATCATATAAACCTCTCCAAGATACTTCCTTTCAACACTTGAAACTGGTCAAACTCATATGCCTCAACTCAGGTGAAAAGGTCTTGAATTATAATTACTATTCATCGTTTAATTAATTAGAAAAAAAAACCTTGACTATCATATTACTTTTGATATGGATATCCTTCTGACTCAGAAAAATATATCAACAATAATATAAATTTATATACTTATGTGTGACTGTTTGTTCATCTCTATTTCTTTTCTTCTAGAAAATAAAATAAAAAGAGGATCTAACCAATTATAATGATATATGAATGGCACTATGGAATATGGGCAAAGGGTGATAAAGAACTTAGTTGTAGACAATGGCATTTCCTCCCCTGCTCGTGCCCCATTTTTCCAGATTATTTTATCCATAGGAAGTTTTTAAATTCCACCAGATAAATTTAAAAAATAGGATATACAAGAAAAACCCAATTATACATATAAATAAAAGATAAATGATTGGAAAGAGACAAGGAAAAGTAGATCGGTGAAGCCAACGATAGGCATTAAAATAGTATTATTCAAAGATCAAGAATTATGCCACCTTCTCATATTAACTTTCTAGGTTTCAAGGATTGGACCAGCTTACGTTACATTAAATTTATTTTAGTTGAATTTGTACTAAATGATGAGGAATGATAATTGATATATGTATGTAAGTGTGTATTCTTAATCATATAATTGTGACATGAAAATATTTTATTGACCACAAGTTGCCAACTTGCATTGCATTACCCACTTCTTCACTCATGTTTTGCCATTTTCAACATCACATCACTTCCCATCACTTCCCATTTCAACCCTTCTTTACTTTTATTCTGTTCTATTTTTCATTCTCTTCATGTCATTTAATAGGCAAAAGATGATTAGAAAGGCAGGCATGCAACCTTCTTTTTCTTCCAAGAAAATATGCTTTTAAGTTTTATTATTATTATTATTATTTCGTTTAATTCATATTATTTTTGTGTGTGGAGATTGTGGTCCAATCTCCTTCATGTGTACTCGAATATTAGGAAAACCTCGTCAACTTACAACTATGGAGGCTGATATCATAGGAAATGCTCAATTATAGAAGGGTTTGCCGTTGCTAAAATGATCACAGGCAAAGTAGAGGCGTCACCTAAATAAACATATTTTAAATGTGAATGAAGTACCTTGAGTTCTAATTTAGATGGCTCTTCGATCGATGCTTTAGGTTTAACATAATCTCTACTTTCTAATTCTACATATTCAAAATGAGATTGTGGATTAAATCCACTCAAATTAGCTTCTAGAAAAGCTAAGTGATCCTCCCCCTCCTAATCACTTGAAGGGTCTAACATCAAAATTTGTTCCAAAGGATTCTTAACAGATTTGAGTTCCTCTTCGATGACTAACTCTTCTAACTCAGATAATGTAGAAAAATCATCAACTGCATTACGAATTCATATAGATTTAAAAACATTAAACGTTACCTGATCATCCTAAACACGTATGGTAAGCTCACCCTTCTACATATCAATAAGGGTCCTTTGAGTTGCTAGGAATGGCCTTCCTAGGATGATTGGCACTTTTTTTATCTGCTTCAAAAGCTAAGATAACAAAGTCAGTGGGAAAAATATATTTATTTACACGTACCAATACATCCTCAATTTTTCCTTTAGGGTGTGCTATGGGTCAATCTGCTAATTGAAGTATAATCGTAGTTGGTCTAACTTCACCTATCCCCAACTTCTTAAATATGGACATGGGCATCAAGTTAATACCCACACTCAAATCACATAGTGCCTTACCACAATACGTTTCTCCTTGCAAGGTATGGTAAAACATCTAAGGTCCTTCATCTTTGGGGGTAGTTTATCTTGAATATATGTACTACATTCCTTCGTCAGGGCTACAGTCTTGAATTCTCCAAGTCTTCGGTATCTACTCAAGTGCTTCTACCAACATAATGTTGATATGAAGTTGCTTGAGTAAGTTTAGGAACTTCTTGAATTGGACTTCCTTCTTCTACTTTTGAAGTATTTGAGGGCAAGGTGGTGGAGGATTCTTTACTTGACTTGGCTGATTCGTCTTGTGGCGCTTCTACATCTAACGAAATTGTTAGTTTATTAGAATTGATTGGTTTCGAAGTTACCTTTGTAGAGTACACAAGTTTTTCTTTTCTACACTTGGTTGAACTTCCACTGCATCTTAAGCATCAGCTGGCTCTTCTTCAACTTCGATAGTGTTGGGCTTGAATGTCTTTTCTACTCCTTAATGTTAACGCTTTACAATGCTCTTTTCACAAATTTCTCAGATTCTTCGTATCACTAGGCAAAGCACCTTATGGACGATTCCTAAGTTTAGTGGCAAGTTGACCTAATTGATTCTCCAAGTTCCTTAGAGTGGCGTCATTCTCTGCCATATATGACTTTGACAGGTTCTATAAGCTATTAGATGGTTCAACTTGTGGTGGTTTCTAAACTTGTTGGGTAAATCCTTGTGGCTAGACCGGTTTGGGTTATGCGTAAGTGTTACTAGGTCCAGCCCCCTGATTTCTCCATGAGAAATTTGGGTGGTTTCGTCAAGATGGGTTGTAGAAGTTTGATTGCGGTCCTTACCTACCTCGATTTTGGTTACCCATGTAGTACACAGATTTTGGGTTCGATCGGGAAATATTGAAAAGTGTCCTTCCCCATAATAAACACAGGCTGTATTTTCAAATAAATTAAGTGGCTGAGTTGTAACATTGTTAAACCCATTAGTGGTAAAATTCTTAAGCATTGAGGAAATCGAATAAACCTGAGCTACAAGTGAAGTGAGTGGATCCACTTCATGTATTCTTGTGACTTATCTTCCAGAAGTTGCTCGATTAGTTGGTCATTGGTAATTTTTGCTTGCAATCCTCTCTATAATTTCATAAGCCTCATTGTAATACTTAAAAGGAATAGCCCCATCGGCAGAAGCATCTACTACCATCCTCATGCGAGCATTGAGACCGTTATAGAACATCTTTAATTGGATTCAATGCGAGATTCCATGATTGAGGGTATTTTCGTAACAGTTCTTTGAATCTTTCCCACGCCTCATACAAGGATTCACCATCCATCTGTTGGAAGGTAGTGATTTCATTCTTGAACTTAGCATTCTTACTAGGTGAGAAGTACTTCATAAGGAAGCGTTTTGTGAACTCTTTCCATGTGGTAATAGAATCTGGTGGCAACGAGTTCAACCAGGTTTGAGCTTTGTCCCTTAGTAAATATGGGAACAACTTTAAGCATAGTGCATATTCGGGTACTCCGACTAACTTGAAGGAGTCACTCACCTCCGTAAACAATCTTAAATGAAGGTGAGGATCTTTAGTAGGCATTCCACTGAATTGGCCCACTGTCTGAAGCACCTGGAACATGATTGACTTTAGTTTGAATTGTTGTGCCTCGATTTCGAGTCTTCTAATACTCAAATTGAGCTCATGAAACAGTGGCACAACATACTTTCTCAAGGCTCTATCCCTATCATCAGCAATAAGGATAGGATTTTGAGCATGATTTGCTATGTTTCCTGGATTTTGATTTCTAAGTTCATCTCTTCAGCCCTTTTTTGAGCTACTTCTCTTCTTCTTTCTCGGAAGGTTCGTTCAATCTCAAGGTCTATAGGGAATAAGTCGATTATTTGGCCAATACGCATAAACACCTGAAATGGTGACAAAAAATTGATTAAGTTAAAATTAAACAGAAAATAAACCAAAATTAAAAATAAACAATTTCACAAATAATTTTAAATAGTCCTCGACAACGACACCAAAAACTTGGAACGACAAAAATGTGCAAGTGTACACAATCGCAACAAGTAATAAAGTGACAAGTAAATATTGAGTTACCGTACCCATAGGGACTATGTCAGAAAATATTTATGAAAATAATTTAACAAGTTGGTGGTGAAAATTTGATGATTTGAAAAGGAGTTCAATTAAAACTAAAAATTAAACTAAGTAATTAAAACAAAACCAAAAATTTCAATGCTCGATTTCAAGTTTTTAATCAATATGACATAAATGTGTTAGATCAATTGCATTCTTTAACTTAACTTTATTAGAATCATGTTCATGTTGTTGCGAATTAAATTCACGACAACTCGGCAATTTACTAACTTATGAACATACTCACCAACCAAAATTCATTTATCTCTTGACTATATCTCTATGTCAATTCAACCGATTAAACAACTTTTAATACGTAAATGTGTTAATGCACATACATATTCATGAAATTAAAATAATTTCTTGAACATATCTCTATGTCAATTCAAACAATTAATCAATTTTCGTAAGCAACTAAAAGATTAAGTGAAGTACCAACATATCTCTATATTGAAACAATTCAATCACAAAAATCTTGCAAGTTATGCAAGGCTAACGTATTGTTTAATACCATCGCTAATTTAACCATAAACTACCTTAGAAGATTAAACATGCACCAATTAAATATTATGTCCATTAATTACAATTTCAATCCACTTAAATAATTAATTCAATTGTTACCTTTCAATTTAAATGCAAGCATAACATAAATATAAGTATATTTAATTAAACAAATCAACAAGACCTATTACAACACAAACATGATTTTTAATAAATTAAGCAATCAAAAACGAATTAAATTAAGCCATTTTAATTAAATCAAGAGTAACAAAACAATGAGTATTCATCATAACAGAAACAATAAATTAAAAGAGAAGGGAACTAGAAACAAATCTAGTGTCTCTCTAAAGCCACTAGCGCGCTCCTCTTCTTTTTTCCTCGTTCTATCAGTTTGAGGCTTCTATGAACACTCGAGTTCTATTACTCGAAGGCAGAAGAAAACTCTTTCTCAAGAAAGGAAGGGAAAGAAAATGAAAGAAAACAAAGGAGAATGAAAGGGAGAAAGTGAGTGAAGAAGAGAATGTGTTGTGGATGAATTGAGTCATGAATGAGGTAGCCAAAGGGGTATTTATAGGTGGGAGTGGCTGCTAAACTTTGCAAAGAAAATATCAGCCACTAACACCCTATGGTTGACCACACAAGGTGCAAAGTTAAAGCTTTCAACTTTGCTAAATTTGGCTAGGGGCAAATCTTCAAAAGTACAACAACTGGAGGGGTTTGGATGTGATTTTAAGGAAACTTTGAGGACTGATTTACAATTCATAAAATTAGCTAATTTAACCTAATTGGATCAACTAGTTTGACAGGTTTGGGCTGCCCTTTTGCTTGTTGGATCAATCTTTTGTAATAAACACAATTAGGTCTCCTTTCATATTATAATTAATATTAATTTTTTAACCCAAAATAAATTGAATTAAAATTAAAATTAATTATAATATGTATTAATATTCATGATTGGACCATCATCAGCTAGAATTTTAATTTGACTCGATGCTTCACTTGATGCAGAAATTGCCTCAACAGTTCGAGCTTACATAGCAGTGTCTACCGAACTGATTTTCACTCTTTGTGCAAAACTGTCGAAAATAAATCAGATTCATAAAAATTATTATAGAATAAATTAAAATTTAATATGTTAGTAATTTAAGTACAAATTAATTATATAATAATTAAATTATATTTTTCGACAAGAATTTCTACGAAACTACATGAATTTGAGGTGAAAAGGCCTAAAAAAGTCTGTATATTGTTTCCAGCATTCACTGAGCTTGTTAAACTCACCCCCTCCTTTTAATATAATTACAGATCAGTAGCGTTTTGGTGTGACCAGAGTGGCTATATGGGCCGATCCAAGCAAGTCTTTCACTTTAGTAGGTGTTTAATTATTTATTATAATTTGGCGAATAAGGTAATGTGCTAGAATTATTTTAATTTTTTCCATGAGATTATGGATGTTTTTATAGTTTATTGCTTTTAGGATTCATGAGAGTTGGTGATTGATATATCGTTTGGCTACTTGGATATGATTCTATGATTTGAATTGATAATGTAGACATTTTGATATTCTTAGTTGACTTAATAGTTGCATGTAGTTGGTATAAGTTTAAATGATTGGAATGCTTATATATGTTGTATTTTTCTAGTTTGGAGCAGAGGTATCGATAATCAAATTTTAAAAATGATTCCTCTGTGATTTTCGAAGTGTAGGAAGTGGGTTTTGTGCGTCGATATCAATATTTTATCATCAGTGTGATACTCAGGGTGAAATTATCGATACTCTTTTAGGGGTATCAATATTTTTGGGCTTTTAAAATGAGAAATAGTCCGCCAAATTTCTATTGATTTTCCAAGCAGTATGGATGCCACATGCGAGAATTATCGATTCAATTCTATTAGTTATAGATGCCTACGTAACAGTTTTGTAAAATTTTCTTAGGTGATCCTAAAGCATGATTATTTGATGCTATAAGCTTGTTTAAGGTATGTTTCTGCATGTTCTTCATCCTCATATAATTAAAACTCTTTAGAATTCCGCAAAAACCGTCTCAAAACACCATTGATTTTAACACTGTTCAGCTTTTGGGTTTTCTGGATTTTTAATCAAATGATCGTTTCTTCTTCAACAAAGGTAAAGTTTCATTTTCCTATTAGTTTTTATTGATATCTAGCCTTTTAAATTGAATTTTTATCCATTTAATAAAAATATTTTAATAAATATTGAAAATTGGGTTGTAATGGTGAATTTCTGGATTTTGCATAAAAATGATGTTTCAAAGTGTTTTTGAACTTGTTTTGACATGATTAAAATGTTTGAAACTTTTCCTAAAGTTTTGTTAAGGGTTTCAAAGGTTTTAATGAATTTTCATGAAAAATGCCTATTTTATGTCAAAATTAGGAGCCATGAATTTGGGTAATTTTGTGTAGTTTGAAGGTTAAGAATCAATCTTCAATAACCAATTAGATGAATGGAATCAATTTTATTAAATTAGGATAAGTAGAGATTGAGAAAATTGAGTTTCAAGTTTGTTATGTCGAAAATTTCGATTCTAATAGGAACTAGCTTAGGTCTGTGCTTTGGTTATTTTAGAAATATCTATTTTTGAATATTGATCATGATTATTGTGTGGTTAACTTTGGTGAAGATACAAAATTATATAGAGCCTTCGACGAGCAAGGCAAAAGAAAAGGAGAATCTAGTTTAAGCTTTCGATGACTAGGTGAAAGTGCAAATGTTAAGTGTTTGGAATCGCTTCTTGTAGACACGATTAATAGCATTAATAAACAGGTTAGGAATAGGTTAAACCCCTATCCTAAGTTTCGAGTAGAAGTTTTCATTTACCCTTCGTTTAACTTGTATACTATGTGATTGTGTGATGTGGATTAAGTATTAAGTTGTGGTAAAGTGACATGTGATATATTCTGATAGCTCTTGTTAATCTGTTAGTTGTGGTCATATTAAACATGCCGAATGATAGTGATAATATTGTGCTAGAGATATAAATGTCCTATGAAAGTGTGCAAAAAGCAGTAAGTAGTTTTGTGTTAAATTGTATAATCTAATGCTAATGTAACGGGTAATGTGTGAAAATTTATATGTTATAAACTAATTTAGATGCACCTATATGTCGTAGGTGACCGCCTCCAAACGTATTCCCGTTCGGTATGTGTTTTTGGCTTCCGCAAGTATACGGGTCAACTGTAATATAGTTTGTAGAACAAAATACTTTGTAGTATTCTGAGGATTGTACCCAAAGGAGCCTTTCCTAATAGTGAGTCATATTCCTCCAAAGAAAAGAATTAATTAGTACTACTTTTAGGGATTATAGTATGATAATAAAATAAAGGAGTTGTTGTCAAACATGAAAAGAAGTAAAATAAAAGTAAAGGATGTGATGTGTAGATTCAATAAATGACTTTGGGGAGTTTAGGTCACTTCTATATGGTTTCTTCAGCTCTTGGTTTTCGAGGAATTTGCTTCAATCGACTAGTTACTACCTTATTTAGATCTTCCACTAGCATAGCAAGTCAATAGAAACTGCTTATCGCTCGATGTCACAGTCTAAACCAGTTTGGGGAAAGGGTTTTCATGGATAGGCAATACTAATTTTGGGATCATTCCCACCTAAATAGTTTCTAGGGTTTTCAGGCCTAGTGTTTTGTTCATGCTATTCCTTTGCCAAACAGTTGATCCTATTGAAAATCGATGTTTCTACAAAAATTAAATATCCATATTTCCACTCCCTAATTCCCCAAAATGAAATTGTTGTAATTGCTCAGGATACTTTATTTGAGTTTAGCTTCTAGAATATATTTTTTAGTTCAAGGTCCCTCTTTATTAATTCGAATCAAAGAATTAGTAGATTTATTCTGCCCAAAATGGGAATGGGCTGGGGTTATGAAGTTATAATCATGGAATCGACTTGATTCCATGATTATAAGTTCATTCCATATAGGACCAGACCGGAATAGGGCTACATACATTCTTATTATGAGAAGGGGTCATTCGAGCGTACCTAAATAGATACTATTTTTACATATGGATCCTTACATCGTTACATTCCATTAAGGATTAGGAATTGGTGTAATTGAGCCTTCTTTTTACATATCTCTTGTTGTTTGGGACCCTATTCACCTCTTTTCTTTTTCTTCTATTGAATCAAGAAATGGATAGGTTTTATTGTCCATCTTTTTAATATAATATATATTTAATATAATCTTATATAGACATCTTCGGATACTTCAAATTGAAGCAATTGGATGTCTGACTCGAGCCTATATGACATGACCAATCAATAGAAATACTCTAACACTCCACCTTTGTCATATATTGCATACATAACACTAGATAGATATCATATTCATGGAATACGATTCACTTTCAAGATGCCTTGGTGGTGAATTGGTAGGCACACGAGACTCGAAATCTCGTGTTGAAGAGCGTGAAGGTTCGAGTCCTCTTTAGGGCATAATATTTAGAATGCTCAATTGAATTGGAATAAGTTGGCAATGGAACACGAGATCTTAGTGAACTTCTCCATCTAATTGCTTGGAGTCCCCTTTGAAATTTTTCGCCCTACGCCACCCCATATATGATTCAATAGGAATCATGCACACAAGGATAGATTGATACAATATAAACCTCTAGTAAAATGCCCCTCTAGATGGATACAATATAAACCTCTAGTAAAACGCCCCTGTAACCCAACGAATAGAGTACATTACATAGTTTGTTTTAGGGTTTGGCGACTTACCCATTTTATGGCATTGGTTCTAGACGTTCCAAAAATGGGTATTATCGGTTCAGGCGAATTCAATAATAGCCCCCTGGTGCCATTTCAACTTTCCTTCTCCTTTTAAGACATATCTGAAAGAGAATATAGTACTTTCAATTGTGAATATCTAAATAGGGCGAACCACCCCGTGGATATCTTTATTCGTAACAAAACAATTAGAATAGAATAAGACTCAGTCAACTGGAATATGTATTCTCCATATATCATCCAAATAGGGGATCCTCTAGTTGAGATGATCCATCAACTGAGATGAAGAAGAAGATGTATCTATTTTATTTAGTTATTCCGTTAAACCAATGATTCGGTATTGGAGCAAATAGCAACAACCATTTCATTGGACATGCTTATTTTTTATTTTCCAATGGATTTACAGATTTCATTAATGGAAGATTTTTGATTTAGTGAGTAATAGGATTATTTTTTCACTTTTCATGAATTATTATTTAGGCTGTTCATACCATCCACACATAGTGTTTTAATCTAAGATTTCAATTCTTCCATGTTACATCTGTAGCATATTGTTTAATGGAGCTAAGGTCCAAAATATAGTAGAAACATATGTTTCCAGAACTCTATCACCCAGTCCATTTTGTTCCACTTAATACCTATTTCATAACCACATATCTTTCTGGCTAAGTAATGGGAGACCTTTCTCCTCTTACATGAATCCAATTTTCATTTCATCTAGGAAAAGCCATCTTTTTCTCAACATTGTCATTTTCATTTGATCCAATAGCCTTATGTTAAATGGGAACAGATTTGATAAATACTAATAACTCCCGGATGGAGTTTTCGAATGAAAAAATCTACTAATTAATGAAATATTTGTTCTAAGCTATCTCTGGAGATGAATTAATAATTCAAAGTGCTTTTCTTGCGTATTATTGATAAACCAATGTTTATATATAGATGTAGAAGGATTTGTTTGGAAAGTAAGAAGCCCTTTTGACATCTCTTCATCTCCAAAGAATTCTCGGCACAAAAACACAAGGACAAAGGGCTGATATTTGAATAAGAAAAAGAGTGGATCCGTAAGATCCCAAAAGAATTGGCTTATTTGAAAAAAGCCTTGTTCTTTGGAAAATCTATCTCATGCCTAGTACTGCATGGTTCCACTTTTCAAAATTGTTGAATCACTCTCTTGAAGCTCATCCTTTTCATCACAAATGATTCTCTTGCCCTGAAATGACTCGACCCAATAGGGAAATCCCAATTCATTAGGCCTTTCGATCTAATCAAATAGAAAGCCCTAAAGGTGTCATATCCTAGGAGCTCAAACTATGTGATTGAATAAAACCTCTATTTGTTACGGGTCGAGTACTCCTCTTTCCGCTTCTTCAAACTCTAATTTGTATTTTTCATAGATATTCCTTTGATTAACGATAGAACAAGATCCATTTTGCATCATATATAACGGATTCCCCTACTCGAACTGAAGAAGTAATGTCACTCAATCATTATCAAACTGAACACAATCTTTTTCTATTCGTGAGGATCCCGCCAGAGCGCCTTCTACTTCTAATGGGCCATGAACTAGATTAGGATCATTCTCGACGAACCCGTAAGAAGTGATCCTATTATTTTCATCGGGTTCGGGTAGGGCCCAAAGTTCTTGAGCGACCAATTTGGCAGAACAAATCGGGAGTTTGCCTTTGCCTGGTTATACGGTCATGTTGATTGGTTGATAACCAGTGAAACCTTCTCTCTAGTAATAAGAAAAGTTGAATTTGCATTTACAGTTAGCTTAAACATACTATTAACATTCATTATAACACAAGCATTCTTGACAATGTTGTGTCCTGATACTCTCCATGGGAGTATTTTTTGCAAAGCGGCCATTCATGTAATGGCGAACTCTTCCTTCAAAGCTACGAGCTAACTTAAAGTTGCAAGCTCGTACAGATCTACGAGCTTGATAGCATTAGAAATGACACTGATTTTCTCCCTAAATTTGCAAATTAGTTATCTCTTTTGTATTATATTTAGCATGCAGTTTTAGCATTTTATATTTAGTAATTGCATTTTCTAACTCAGTGATGCTTGGTTTAATTTTCCTTAACTTTATAATGTTTTTACTGCTAATGTCACCACAATTAGTTGTTCAGTATTGCATCCCAAGATGTCGCTATAGGAATATATCCTGAAGGATCAATACATGAAAGTTTTCAGAATTTTCACAGCAAAATATGATCCAAATTGGCGCCCGAACTTATCGCCACATGAGCACTTCCAGTTACACCCAAAGATTTCGCCGCATTATTATTTCCGGAATGCACCCAAGACTGTTGTTGCTTATGTATTCTTTAATTGCACCCAGGAATTTCGCTGTATTCAGTATGAATTTTACGCCTAAGGTTGTCAACGCAGAGATCCACCTTAGAAGATCAGAGTAAGAAAGCATTCAGAGTTGCAGCCACAAGTTGGTCCAAAAATACGGACGACATTATGCTGACAAATTGTCACCGCAAATTAAAATCATCATTTGAGCCAACTTCTACAACAGTCCAGTAAACAATCAGATCTGCGTAGCTATCAATAATAAACTTTTATAGCTGTACAAAGTAGTTGGATCTGAGAATGGAGGAAATCTGTAATTTCTTGAGCTTATAAATAAAGGAAAGAAGAAGGAGAGAGATGTAGAGAGGGAAGGAATTAAATATGCAATTACTTTGTGTTTTTAAAGTTTTATTGGAGATCGGTAAGCTGGCTGAGCAAACGAGTAACAACTCTTGACGAGGAGTGCTTGGTGCAGGCATAAGAGGAGCGATTAAGGAATAGTCCTAGTAGTCTAGGGATAGTAAGCTTCGATGTATTCGTTAACCCCTCTTTTATGCTAATGGATTATTATTAACAATTGAAAGAATATGAGTATATCTTTCATCATTTTACTTTTCTGCATTTTAATTTTCAAACCTTCAATAACAATTTGATTTACTTTCAGTTGCAATGACAATTAACTTTTATTATATTGACAATTTTGACTATTTTAGTGTAAAGATCTGATTTAATTGCGCTGACATCTTTACTCACATTATCTCTAATCTTAGTTTTAATTGCCTCGACATATAAACATCAAGACTCCATTTACTGGGGATGGATATTTGATAGAATTATTCTATCAATTATACTTGCTTCGATGTGTATTCGCTTGCATAACTGTTGTGACATTACAGGCCGATCAAGTTTTGGCGTCGTTGATAAGGAATGGCGTTTGTTTGATGTTTATTTTTGTCGTTGCATTTATTCTTTATTTTTTAATTTTTATTCATCACTAACTTGTTTCCTTTTTGTTGTTTACTTTTACATTTTTTTAGTGAAATATGGCTAGGAACAAGGTATATAGAACCTAGAGATTTTGGACTTACATGAGTGATGCTGTAGAAATGGAGCTTGATGCCATAACAGCCCAGGTATCTTATTTGACTAATATGCAAAATGCTATAGCAGTTGCAGAATGGAAATTTGTAGTGACACTTTGTAATTACTGTGGGGGAAACCATAAGTTCGAAGAATGCCCATCAAATCCAGCAAATGTGTACCACATGGGGAATTTCTATCGAAATGAAAATCAATATTCCAACATTGACACGCTAGGGAGGGAGCAACATCCAAATTTTTGTTGGAACAATCAAGACCCTCGAGGTATAGACAATAATATTAGATCCAAGTGGACATTGCCCAATTATAATAACCTTTGTCAAGCCAAAATATCCAGCAACACAAAGCGTCAGAGTTTCCATCAATTGAAAATTTACTAAGACAATATATTGGCAAGACTGATGTTGTGCTTCAAAATCAAGCTGAATCCATACGAGCTCTAAAATATCAATTTGGCCAGATTGTGGGCGCAATAAATTTGCAACCACCAGAAATCCTGTTGGTTGATATTGAGAATTCAATATCACAAGGGCAAGAGCATGATGAGGAAATCATTCCCAAAAGTGAAACTCAACTAAATGAAGTTGTTAGAGATGCTGCGAACAAAAGAAGATAATTCAAATCTTAATAATGGAAAGATGTAAGCTCAATCTGAAAAGCAAACTGTAGCTGAAGTGGTTAAACAAAATATTACAACGATAGAATCAGATCACTTTGTCGCCACAAATGCTTAGGCAAAACTGCCTGAGAAACTTGAAGACGCATTGTTAAAGAAGAGAATATTGGGAGATGTCGAAGCAATCGCACTTACTGAAGGGTGCATTGTCATGACAATTAAACTGCTCCAAGAATTTAAGGATCCCAAGAGCTTCTCAATACCCTATTCCATTGGTGATTGGTATATTCGAAAAACATTATGTGATTTCAATGAAAGCATAATTTTGATACCTTTATCCGTAATTAAGCAGTTGCAGAACTGGAAAAAACGCAAGAAAGAGTGGAAAATTTTCGGGATCGTGTGGAGAATAAAAGAGTATGAAGCACTTCAAGAAGAAGAAACACATATTGTGTCTACACCAATTGAGGAATAAGTAAATACTATTGTCAGCACATTAGGATTCCATTGTCGAACAATTTGGTACAGTTGTACTGCACCTACTGACTTAATGTTGAAAATAGACGAAGTTCATGTAGAGGAAGAAAAAGATGAAAAAATAGATGTCAAGGCAAATTTGGCTGAGAAATTTGTCCCTGCACCTGAAGTTTTAGGTGCAATAATTGAAGGCTTGGCATAAGATGGAGCGAATTAGCCAGAAGCTGCTAATGAAAACCTTTGGGCGATAGTGGTCTATACTGGATCAACGAATGAAGCAGCTGTTGATGCCAGAGCAGAGATAGAAACTGAGGAGTAGTCCATAGATCATGCGGAAGCTCAAACAAAAGTAAAAGAAGAAAGAAGAGAAGGACCTGAAGTCGTGACAAATTCGATTAAGGTATTTGTCACCGCACTTAAACTTATGGATGCATCATCTGATGATTTGGCACCATTTGAAATGAGTCAAGTGGAGGCTGTCATGCCTGCTGTTGAGGAGCAATCCCAGGTCTGGCCAACCCAAAGGAACGAAGGAGGAAGTGCACCGAAGACAAAAAGCAACGCAAGGAGGAACGAAAGCGCAAGAAGAAGAAGACCAATATAGCCACATCTTCGGCTGTAGCACACTGAGTTAGTTTTTATTTTTTAGCACTTAGTTTAGTTTTCATGCATATCATGTAGCTGTAGTATAATTTTCCCTGCATTATTAATGTCATTGCATTTTTATTGTCATTGCATCTACATTGTCATTGCATTTCCATATATATATTTATTAATGTTAGTGCATTGGGGGGAATTTGTGTGAAATGGAAATGCAATTGCACCCACAGTTTTGAGAATTTACTAGTTTCTTTAGTTCAATGAACGTATGCAAAGTTACAAGAAAAAATGTGACCATAATTTTTTTTATTTTATGTTTAAATCTTGAATTGTTTGGAATGCTGATGCGTGAATTGGATGAATGTGAATGAATATTGAGTGCTTCTATTTTTGGATGAATGATAGGATTGCATTAGTAATGAATGGGTAGTACCAATCTTTGAATCTTGTATTAACTTTCCAATTGCAGCGACATATATTAATAAAAAGACACTCCAATGTTGAGTGCATTGTGACTTATCAAGGGAGAACACTTCGCTACATGTGTTAGAAAAATTATCTAGCCAAAAGCTGTCACTGTAAGAGTGTGTGTCGGCACAATTACATACTTCTTGGGGGTTTGTTGCACCCCATTGTTATGGCCCATAAACAAGGGTATAGTAATGCAATGGCATTCGACTTGCATAAAAATAAGAAAAGAAAAGAAAAAGAAAAAAATAATATTTATAATGCTATATCTCAATGTTGTATTGGTTAATAAAAGTTAAGATTCAAAGCATGATGCTAACATTAGTGAAGTTGCAGTATTAATTATTCATGTCTATAAATTGTTGATGCATTACTCTATCTTATGAATGAATTTTACATTAGATTCCATAGAATTTAAGTTGCTAGAATGGAAATTGCAGTGACATGTTTTTATTGTGCATTTGCTAACTTTTGTTTACTTGATGACAAGTAAAAACTCAACTTTGGGGATGTCATAGCATTAGAAATGACACTGATTTTCTCTCTAATTTTTTGTATTAGTTGTCTCTTTTGTATCATATTTAGCATGCATTTTTAGCTTTTTATATTTAGTAATTGCATTTTCTACCTCAGTGAAGCTTGGTTTAAATTTCCTTAATTTTATAATGTTTTTACTATTAATGTCGCCGTAATTAGTTGTTCAGTACTGCATCCAAAGATGTCACTACAAGAACCTGTCTTGAAGGATTAATGCATGAAGCTGTCCGAAATTGTCGCAGTAAAATATGATCTAAATTTGCGTCCAAAACTATCGCCACATGAGCATTTCCAGATTGCACCTAAAGTTGTTGCCGCATTATTCTTTTCGGAATGCACCCAAGACTGTCGTTGCATAAGTATTCTTCAATTGCACCTGGGAATATCGCTGTATTCAGTATGAATTTTACGCCTAAGGTTGTCAATGCAGAATCCACCTTAGAAGATCAGAGTAACAAAGCAATCAGAGTTGCAGCCACAAGTTGGTCCAGAATGCGACGACATTCTGTTGACAAATTGTCGCTGCAAATTAAAATCATAATTTGCACCAACATTCTACAACAGTCCAGTAAACAAATCAGATCTCCGTAGCTATCAATAATAAACTTGTACAGCTGTACAAAGTAGTAATATCTAAGAATGGAGGAAATCTAC
>CM076907.1:5074766-5167766 GCA_039519145.1 Kokia cookei | reverse complement strand
CATTGGGTCATTTTTTTACATACACATGAATTCAAGAAAAGGTTGTAGGGAGAAAATTCTCTTAAGAGATTATTTTAGAAAATCTATAGAGAAATCTTTTTTATTTACAAATTGACCCAAAAGTTTAGAGAAATTATAAAATTACCCCATTAGTATTTTTTTTTTTGAAAAAATTTCTGATTCTAAGCAAGCTCATACTCGGTAGACGTAAGCTTGAGAATAGGGGAGAAGACTACTCGGTCGAAGTGTTCATCCTAGACGAATCGAAAAGGTTAATTTTTGTTAAATGTTTATTTTTTTAGATATCACAACCAAGATCTTGTTTTGAAAAATCTTTTAAAAACTTTGTTTTCCCTAAATTTATTTTCCGTTACATTTTTAAACTCTTTTTTTCCAACCAAAAAACATAAAGAGTTCTGCATTAAATGTTGTATTCTTTCGAAGATTTTTTTGATTAGTTGAAAGGTGTTACAATATTCTTGAAGATAAATCCTTGATCCCGTTATTATCAATTGTGAGTTAAAGACGTAAATGTGCTGAAAACAATATTCTGAATCTGTTACGAACATTATGAGTTTCTAGTTACGCCTTTCAGATTGACTAATGATTCTACAGCGTTTATGATTCTGAGGAATCGGGTTTTTCAGCCACATTTTGATAGGTTTGTGGTTATTTTATTATTGCTATAAGATATATTGATCCATTATAAAAGTGATTTGGAGCATGTTCAGTATTTAAAAATTTGTATTATAAATGATTTTTTAAGATTTTCTCAATAATTATATCGTCGATGATGAAGCTATTATAGGAAAACGTTAAATTTGTTTCGTCAGATAAGTACTAGCAGAGTCTTAACCAGTTGGAAACTTTATTGACAGAAACTCTGATATTGATTTAGTCTAAGTCCAAAAAAGAATTCATTATTTATAGTAATGCTTCACTCAAGTGATCTTGAATTAAGCTCGTTCGATTAGTACAAAGTTGAGAGTTAAATCGTTATTTTTTCAGAGAATTCGTGAGATGTAAAGAAAATATTTGAATTTGTTGTTAAACTGGAATAGAGCAATACGTAATGATTATGTTATATTTACATTTTACTTCGTTCAGTTGTGATTGCTGGACGTATCCTTTTCTTTAGATTTAGAAACTTTAATGCGTGTGGAACCTAGGGTCGTAATCAAGCTTAATTGAACTCGATTTGTAAAAAACTTGAACTCAACTTAAAATTCATTGCTCGAAACAAGATTCAGAGATACAAGTATAGAAAGCTCAAGCTCAGCTTGAATTCATTTTATATGCAAATTTTAAGGCTTAGATATTGCAAGTCGAGTAGGTTGTTAGCCGCTCGAACCTACTCAAGCTTGGTTCACTTGATGGCTTGCTTGAGTTGCTCAAGCCTAGTATAACAATGATCATGTTTTTCCAAGTGAAACTCGAGTAGCTTACAAGTACAAATGTCTAATTAAATAATTAAACTTTTTTAAATCCTATAAAAGTAGATAACCTGTTTATCAAGATGTATATGACCAATGATCTTATGCGTAAATGAGGGAAATGTGCTCTCATTAGTTACTAGAATTTGAGATAGTCTTGTTGAGGTGAATTCAATCTCGATTAAAGATCAATTTAACATTACTTCTTAAAAGCACTTTTTAAGATAAAAATATTGTTACACAATATATTTTTGAGCTTGCTTTTGAAACAAAAGTACTGAAAAACAATGTTAAACTGACCGTAAGTAAACTACATTTTGAATATCCATTTTCTTATATCTTAATACTCAACTACTTTTTTTTAACTTGAATAGATTTGCTTATGATATTGTGCATATATTCAGAGGAATTATCTCCTATGATTTCGGCTGGAAAAGAAGCTGCTCTCTGTCTCCCTTGCTGCTGGCATTTGCAATCGGATTCCATGTTTTTGTTACCCTTCTTCTATTAGTTACTTCGTATTGCATTTTATTTTCCATTTTCCTTAATTCCTAGATTCAACAAATCTTGAAAAAAACGCAAGGCATATTAATTAAAGGCAAATCTTTATTTATTTAATAAGATGAACGTAATACAAACCAATATGAAAACGTTTTAGACGTGGTAACGAATCATGTAGTAACTATATCGTGTGTTTAGGAAACAATAATAGTGAACAAAATTAACCAACCTCAAATTGGAGATTTTATACCTACTTTAACCTTCCATGTTCCGAGATTCCGCATGATCTGATCAACGAGACGATCTCACCTATTGAATTCTGCAATTTTACGTTTCCATTGTGAAGGTATACACTTCCAATGACAGTCATGGTGGCTGCCTCTCCAACTATCTCTATATTTATAGTTCTCACACCTGCAAATTCCAATACAGTGAAGGCCGTTAGATTCAGATTATCAAGTATTATACTCAATATTTGCTGTTTTCTCAGTTATACCTGTCAATTTAATGAATTGATTCGGTTTTGGGTCAGATTGATTTTTATTTTAAAATTTTCAAGTCATTTTGAGTTCTAATCATTTTAGGTTCAATTAGTTTTGAGTCTGAGCCATTCGATTCAAATTGTTTTGGGTTTGGATCATTTTGAATTTTGTCATTCAGGTTCGGAAATTTCGAGCTAATTGTTTGGATTGTTTTGAATCAAGGTAATTTCGGGTTTACTTGTTTGGATCGTTCTAGGTTCAAAGTCATTTTAGTTTTGAATTTTTAAATTCAGATCCAAACTGACAGGCCTACTCTCAGTGATACAATTAGATTAATTTGAAGAACTAAACCTTACCAACATCTGAGGGATTCTTAGGAACACGAAAGCGAGAGAGTACAATACGCTCGAGATTACAACACCAGTAATCAAGTTGTGGAGAAGGCGCTTGTTGTCTTTGGTAGGCACAAAAGCTGATTTCAGTATATTTGTCAAGTCAAAGAGTCTGTAAGAAATCTGCAGGCAAGAAAAAAAATGTCAGGGCATGACTAATGAGAGATATTTTAGTTCCCAAAGATAACACCATTTTACTTACTGCAAGGTATATGGAAGTCGTAAGCATGAAATTCAACATTGGGTAATCTGGGATCAGAGAAAGCAGTAGCTTAGGCTGTCCATCTGGAACCCCGGATCTGCACATTGATCAGTTATTGAGTTAAAAATATCATATGCTATGATTTAGAGGTTCGAATTCAATCAACTCCTAGCGAGCAGTTGAAGCACCAAGAATTCTCATGTTGTCAACTTCAGCTTACCTTAGCCAGATGTGGATCTGCGAGATATAGGTCTCCAGTGTAATCTTTCCAAGCCATCTGGAAATGAAAGATATATATTAGCTCCACCTTATTGGTCATCGGAAAACAAAAGAATAAAACAAGAGATGATTAAGGGTTACTTACGCAAAAAGGGTTAAACTGTAGCTTCGGAAGGATTGGGTAACATTTCTTAAACATATATACACACTGATGAAAACAAGGAACAAAAATCTATCGGTAAAAGCCAAAATGTTCAGATATGTCAAATATCAACACAGTGATATGAGACCTACGTTATCGGGATCCATGACGTGTAAGGGTGGTATTTATTGTAGGTGATCTTGTCAAGCTTGTAAACGTGCTCGAACCATAGATATCCCACCTACAAGTTTATTGAAACCTCATGAATAAGAGTTTCTAGGAAAAGGACTGGCAAGTCAAAAGGGGTATATATGATACCATCAGGGCTATTATTGCCACAGCTATTTTGATTGGTACTCGTCGCTTCACCTCTGCTTCCTCGAGTTTTTCCATCCATCGTTCAACCTGCAATAGTAAATCCCAATATCTAGCCATCAACTCCAAAAATAAATTGCATTAATTCATAGCAAGATACAATGAAAAAATCGAAAATAATTTCATCGGAACTTACAATTGGATGGTAATATGCATATATCATCCCAATAATCCAAATATAACGATCAAGGCCTGAGCGGAAATGCCATTCATGCAAGAGGGGAAGGTTTGGCTTTGCCGGATCAGTATATCCTGCAATGGTTTTTATATTTTTCCCATCAATATGACCGAAAGTTGTTTAAATAGAAATCATGCTTTGGAAAATTACCCACCAAGGAAAAAGGTGAATGGGCTCCACAGAAGTTCAAATACTCCAGGCACTTCCCAGACTAGGATAACCACCAAGAAGCAGGCAATGATTTTTAGAGCAATGACTGACCCTTTCTCATTGTACTTGTTCAGAATACCAAGTGCCCCATAAACCATAAGAGTGAAAAGAGTATGCATGGGGCATATATAGTACAGCATATAACTATTATTGAGGACAACACAGCAAAAAAATACCAAGAAATTGAGCCGCCACATCATCTGTTCAATCAAAACACTCAATGTTGGAACTTGGAACATGGAACATGGAGTAGTTTACATGATCTTTACTTTAGGGAACTCATACCTGTGCAAACCTTGCAAGACTGAAATCTTTGCGCACATAATAATATGAGAAGTTCCCAAATCCAGTCATCCAAACATAAGCAGCAATGAAAATTCGGATAGCATTGTAAATCTCTAATGCTGCAAAGTAATGGTACATCAAAAATAAGACCTGCAAAATAAATGAGGGAAAAGTAAGCACAAGATTATCTTCAATCCTTGTTTAGCAATGCTGAAACAGTTTGCATGTAAGCAGCATTGGCCACAAGTGTTTGCACTTTCTATACAATCCAACACATTCTATCATTACAAGTAAATGCAGATCTTTGAAGACGAAGATTTTGCAGGTTTATTGCATCATTTCAAAGAATTACAAACCTGCATCCAACCTTTCCACTCCTCAGTTTGATGTCTGTTCAAATAAAGTATAGATTTCCCTGAAAATGGTGACTTGTCATGGTGTATCTTGAATGAAGTTATTGCCGAAACTATGATGAGAAGAAAGTAGAGGAACAAGAAAAGATCCTGGTTGTAACTCTGCATAGACATACAATGAATGAGAGAACTTAATTGGCAAGCAATAACATCGTTTTAAATGATTATTTATTGCAGTAAAACTAAATTTGAAATGCATGACTTACTGCAATATTTTATAAAAAGAATAGAGTGCTCAGCAGTAGTTAACTTCAATTAAAGTTCATTTTTATCTTTTCACAAGTATCTATTATTCTATTTCGACACTATAACTATGAATTATATAATGAAGTGATCATCTTCACCTTTTTCGAAGAAGCAAATACATCAGTGCGGTCGCATATGTAATAGTATGCCAAAAGAACACCGAATTCAGATCTATAAGAAGAAAAAACAAAAAGAATTAAAAAAAAAAGAGCAAGTTCAATTACATGCTATTAATTCTCTGAAAGAAATTATTCAAATATTAATCAACAAATAAAAATTTCACTTACATTGCTCGAAGTGTCAACCGATTCTCAATCAAGAAAGTCTCATCCATCATAAGAAACCTTAACAAAATCAAAGCATATAAATTCAGTACCTGATCAAAATAGAAAGAAATGAGAAGGGAAGAAAAGAAATCAAGGCTCGAATGACAAACTGGAGAATTGGAGACACGGAAGATGTTGAAGACCGCGCTTTAGGAGAACCAGATTGAAATCCTCCGCCTTCCAGTAAAACCGCTCTATCTTCCTCCTTAACGGCACCATTTCCGATTTCGACTAAACTCACATCAGAATGCCTACTAACAGAAATACGAAAACAGAAAATTAAATTTTCACCAATAAAGTACGTTAATTAATTGTAATCGCGTCACAAAATGTAAAAATTCAGAGCTTACGCCTTGGATGCAAGTGAATTTTTCTTGTATTGCAAGTATTCTGCATAGATCCAAGCTGAAATCACCGGAAATACGCCGAGAAAAAAAGAAACCTAGAAAAAAAAAAAAAAAGATTTTATCTTTTTTACATTAAAAAGTAGAAAGTTCAAAATGCAAGATCCAAGAGCGTTGGAGAATGCTGAAGTGAACGCACCTGACCGGGAGTGATCGGGCCGAAGATGGTCATTTTTTGGAAACTTTCGGCAAACGAAGAAACAAAATGAAAAGTGAAGTTAAGCCGCCAAACTCAGGAGCATTTGAGCGTAAACAGATGAGTTTAAAAAGAAAATTTACAGATCTGATAGAAATCTGGTTTTTCTAGCCAATGAGTGGAAAGGAAAAGATAAAGACGACGATGCGAAGTACACCGATAGATGAATTTGATTCAAACTAGCAGGGCATGTAGAGAATGGAATAAATAAATAAATAAATAACGATTAATTCAAATTAAATAAAATGTAAAGAAACAGAGTTGATAATCGAGAGACCTGTGTTTTCCCGTACTATATAATAAATAAATGGTTAAAATTCCTATAAGTACCTGTACTATTTGTAAATTTGTAATTTAATATCTATACTTTTATTTTAAAGAATTTAGTTTCTTTACTATTTAAATTAAAATATGTAAATCCATTTGTTAATACCGTTAAATTTTTTTGTTAAATTTAGAGTCATTATAACTTTTTTTTAGTTACATGACTATTAATTGGAATTTTTTATTTTAAATACTAATAAATTTAACAAAAAAATTTACAGTATTTAATAATTTGACCTCAATTTTGAAATTATAAAAGTATAAAGATTAAATTTCTGAAAATAAAATTATAAGAACTGAATTTTAAATTTACAAAGAGTATAGGGACTTGTAGTATAGTTTAACCTTAATAAATTAAAGGAAAATGCAACAATAAATAAGGTTAAATTATCTATTAGTCCTTATACTTTGTGAAAGTTGTAGATTTAGTTGCTATACTTTTGTTTTATCAATTTTAGTCCTTGTACCTTTTAAATTGGTCACTTTTAGTCCTTGTACTTTTCAAATATACATTTGGTTAAGTTCAATTACTAGTATTGTACCATCCGTATAGCTATAAATTTAGTCAAATTTCTCCAATTGGATCATTTTAAGTCTCTATACTTTTTGAATTTTGCAATTTGAGTTTTGATGTAAATGATAATTGTTAATCCATTCACTAATATTTTAGTGAGTAATATGTGAAAATAATACACTTACGTGGTATTAGACACATGATAATATATTTGATGTATCGGATTTTAAAAATAGTAGAACTTTGTTTAATGAATTTAATAGTTATTATTTGTTGAGAACTAAATTTTTAAAATTGAAAAAGTACAGGGACTAAAATTGACCAAATAAAAAAGGGAATTAAATCAATAACTTTTGCAAAATACAGGGATTAATGATAGAATTTAACCACAAATAAATATTTAAATTTAATTTTTATTTTTTAAAAAGCAATTGTTTTCATAGTCGTGAGATGCAGTAATGGAGTGGGAAAAATGGAATCGTCAAGTGTCAATTTATGAAGTTATGATGATATTCAAAAATCATTACTCTTAAAAAAAATTATAATATTTTTAAAATTTTAAAAAATTAATTAATTACTAACATCAATATGTTATTTATATAGCAATCCACTGTATGTAATGCTAATAAAATTAATAAATATTAACATTTTTCTTGAGTTATTTGAAAAAAAAAAGTAAATTTAATAACTAAAAAGGAAAAATTAAATAAAAAGTAAAATTAACTTTTTTTAGTTAGAAAAACAAAAAAAATAATTTTTAATTATATTTTAGAAAAGTAGTTGATGTTATAATATTAATTTGGTTTTTAAATAAATTTGACTATGGTGTATTGGTTTATTTAACTGGTAACTTTAAGCTTAGCTATAATGTTGGAAACTTATAATAAAAAGTTCACACAATCTTACCTTCTAACTTTTTAAAAATATATATATTTTAGGTTTTTATTTAATTTTCTGTCTTTTTAGTTTTTTAATTTTTATTGAATGTCAAATTAAGGATAAAAAATTAATATTAATTTTACTAATGTAACATATATCTCGATGAAATTAATTAATTTTTAAAATTTTAAAAATATAAAAATTATTTTTTTAATTTTTTTAAAATTAATTAAATGTTAACATGACATACATATGGACTACCAGGTGAATGCTAACATCAACAAAATTAATCGATATTAATTTTTTTCATTCATTTTGAGATGATTTAATAGATAATATAAATTTAAAGGGCTAAAAATGAAAAAAAAAAAACAATGAACAGCTAAAATAAATTTTATGAGTAAATAAATCAATTTAAAAAGTTAGAAAAGTTAACATTAATAAATGTGATATAACATTTTCTTAAAACTAATGAATTAAAGAAATTGATTAATAAATAATAATAATGAAAAGAGATGAAAAATGAAATGAAAAAATAAAATAATTTTTTATTAAGTTGGAAAGTTAAATAAATTAATTTGTATTAATAAATGTGATATAACATTTTCCAAAACTAATGAGTTAAAGAAATTAAAATTGAGGGACAGGGGCACAAAAATAAAAATAAAAAGAATATAAAAGACGCGTCACCGAAATGTCGATGGGATGTGGTGTCGGCAGAAAGTTGGAAATTGTGAAGGGCGTGTTGGTGTTGATATGCCACCGACAGTAATTGTGTGAGGATGAACAGTGCGAGTGATAATCTCCAGGCTCCAACCATATCGTATTTACGGCTGCCTGCCATTCTCCGTTCTTTTCATCAACCTATCAGCCCATTATATCTGTAGACCCTCAGCCCGCGGCTCTATAGTTTTTATTCAACTTTTAACATCAACTATATCATGAGCCATTGGGCATGGCACACTCCACCATGTCATCAAAATCAAATTTTAAGTTATTTATTTAAAGGATTCTAATCAATTGAAATAGCAAAGTTAAGGTTTTAAATTATATCTCGGAATATATTGAAATTATCGAAACAATATTAAAATTTTGATTAAAATGAAATATAGATTATTTGATATTGGTTCAAGATCAGAATGATACATACTAGTATCGATTATAATGGTTTAAACGCTAAATTATTATGTTCAAATATTATTTTAGTGATTTTTTATTGAGTTTATATAAAAATATTCTTGTAATAATATAATTTTGTAAAAAAATAAAATTATTTAGAAAGCTCCATAAAAATAATTCAATAATCAATTAAGTCCTCAATCGAAAATAACCTTCAATCAAGAACAACACTCAATTAAATCCTCAATTGAATTTAAGAAATCAATTAAACCCTCGTCCTTTGACACCGTTGACTTTGCTAGTTGGCACGCCAAAGTTGTGCCACGTGACATAATCTAGTAATTTATCTTTTTTTTAATCATTAAAAAATCTTAAAAATTAAAATTTTATGAAAATTTATAAAAATTATTAACAATATTATTTCAAAACTAATTAATTTTTTTTAAAAAAACTCTCCCCAATCATCCAGGTTTATTCTCTAGATTTTTGGGGTCCTAGGCAAAATAATAAAATAATGTTTTAAGTTTCTTAAAAGTTGAAAAAAAAATTTAGGTCTCTTAAAAGTTGGTAAAAAAAAATTTGACCTTTAAAAGTTTTAAAAAATATTTTGAATCCCTTAAAAACTAAAAATCTATATTTTGAACCCCTTTTAACCGTAAAACCTGGGCGACCGCACCACCATCCCATATCTACCCCAAAGCCATCAACACTGCCTCCAAAACCTTGGGCTTTTACAGAAAGTTTCGATTCAAGAGCTTAATTGATTATTTAAGTTTGATTAAGGGTTCAATTAATTATTGAATTATTTTCAAGGAGTTCTTTTTATATATAAAAAAGTATTTTTTTTAAATCATTTTTAATTGAATTGAAACTCAATTGAAAATAACATTAACTAAATTGAACATTTAAAGAATAGCATAAATAGTCGATTAAATTTTAGTTCGATTGACATGGACATTATTACCACTATAAAATAATGTGAATTCGAATGCGTTGAAACGCATGAAACAAATTCTCAATAAAACAAACCGGAAAAACACAAGGAAACCCATTCGTTCGTATGCTCACTAAGTCATGTCAAACCAATATAATAGCAAATGTCATTAATATAATTTTTTGAAAAAATAACTTTTATGTCAATTTATAAATTCTGATTATATCTATTTTTTATATAATATTTATAATTATTTATAATCCCTCTCCATTAATATTTTTTTTTTAAATTTATTAATATAAAAAAATTTAAATTTTTTTTTTAAAATTTTCTTTTTGAAATATCAAAACTATTAAACCTGATTATGTTTTTCATTTTGTAATTTATGCATAAAAATACAAATGTTTATAAATTTTTAAAATAAAATATCCTTAATAATATGATATTTTTGTCGGAAAGAATATTATGGTATTAAACTATTTTAATTATTACACATTAAAAATAAACTAATACTTTTATTTTGAGTAATAGTTTATTATAAAAGTAAAATGGTTAAAAATTATCTAAAAGTAAACAGTATAAAAAGGGAATTAAAATAAATAAATATATATATATATATTAGAATAAATTATAATTTAAATTATGAAAACTGTGTCGGACTTCTCACCAATCACGTGAGGTGGAATTACTTTTTAAAAGGTAATGGCTTAATTTCGAGTTAGACCCTTAATAAATTGGCCTTTTTTTCAATTAGTATTCCAAATGAATATTGATTCAACTTCATCCCCATTGCATTCAATTAGATACTTCATGTTTGATTTATTTGAATTCATTTATGTCTATATACATGTTTATTTATATTTAAATTTAAATTCTTAATTATATATCATACATCTCTAATTACTTATTACATTTTTTCATCAAAATTATAAATCTTTTAAAATTTAAATACACACTATAAACCCTTACATCAATAATCATTTTTTTCTAACCATTATTAAATATAAAGATTAAAATAAAATTACAAAAATATGTACTACAGTTTTTATATATTAACAATTACTTTAAGTTTTTTATTCATATTCTATTCATATAAATCATGCTTGTCAAATTTGATATAAATAAAAAAATTAACTATTTATTTTATGTAAAATATGATATTAATATATATAATATTTTATATTGATATGATCAATTCAAAAATTTACACGTACGATAAACAAGACATGATGATGATGCCAAAAATCACTTGCCATTTCCCATCCATCTAACAATCAAACAAAACAAGCATTTTAAAGGAAGAATCACACCACATCATCATAAAATAACACAAATTCAATTCTAAAAACTTCGATTTTGAATGGAAAAAAAAGGTTTTTCTTTTTCCACTTTGTTATGAACAATTTAGGATAAGATAGCTTGTTTTTTTATATTCTTTCAAGATGTTTTTTTTAATTATACATTGGTCAACAAAACCTAACTTTCTACTTTTATATTTTTATAAATTTTCTAGGTTAAAATATTAAAAGGAACTCTCATCTTATATTAAATGCATCAAGTTTCATCATTGCTTTTAAAATTGGACGGATCGATAAGATTAATTAGATCAAAAATCAATCAAGGTGTTTGTTCGGAATAAAGGGTTAGATTGGTTGATTCATGAATTGGTCGGACTAGTCTAATCAATTTTTATCTATCTTTAAATATTTTTTATTTTTAATAATTTATTTGATCGAATCAATTGGATCTATTGAATCGAAAATCAATGATTTGAAAATTATTTATTATGGGTTTTGAAAGAAGGGTGGAAAGAGAGAAACAAAAAAAATTCTCATATTTTTTTTTAATTAATTTGAATTTTGAAAATTCCAAATTTTAAAATAGATTGAAATCAAAATTTAATTATTATGAAATTAGATTTCAATTTACCAAAATTTAATCTAATTTTTTATTTATTATCCAAATAAATAATTTAAAATTTTAAATCCAAATCCAACGTGCCATTAAGGAACAGCACAAATCCTTGGAGAATTTGATGAAAAATTAATCTTGATTTTTAATTATCTCAAAAAGGACTCCAGACATTTGAGGCTTTAACCTCAGAGAATCAAATTATTAACAAACACAACATTTTAAAAAAAAAAACTTGAATGTACACAAATTTTAATTAAAGTAAAGTTACTCATTCATTACTCGGGTCGAGTTTAAATCAAGTTTTAATAAAATTTTAAGTCCGATTGATAGATTTGAACTTGAAAAATAAGTTTAAATTTTTTCCAAGTTTAACTCGAATAAAAATATTAAAATTTGGGTCCGACTTGTATTAAATTTTTTATTTTATTTTTATATAAAAAAAATATTTTTCAACAAATTAAAAATAAATTAAAAAAGTCTTTATACTTAAATAACATTAAAATAAATGCAACTTAATAAGCAAATGCCTCTAAAATAGTAGTAAAGTTAACTATGAAACAAGAGTTATACAATATCAAAATAGTAACAACAAAATAGTAGAAAACCAATAGCAAAACAACATATTTTTTTGACAAATTTAGACCAAGTAGGACTCGAACAAAAAATATCTTGGAGGTCCAACCCAGTTTCTAAACAAACTTTATATTCTTATTCAAACTTTACTACTTTTCGAGCAGCCAAGTCATATACAAGTCTAGATTAAAGTATGTTAAATGAATTTACCTCCTCTCCACCTAAATGTTATATTTCATTTAAAAGGTAAATTGCGTGTATCAAAATAGTTAAGATAAATTATCTTATATGAGATTCGAATCGCGTTAATTGTATTTGTTATTCGAGTTTTACGTTATTGTAATTCACTAAAAAATATGGTAAAGAGATGAAAGTAGTTAAAGATTGATTATCAATTAATTTAATTTAAAAACAGGTAATTTATAACATCAATTAATTCAGTTAATGTTAATTTAATTAGGATAATAACAAACCCCATCCTCATCAAACACCAACCTACTTAACCTGAAGCTTTTTTTTTTTTTTGATTTAAATAGTTGTCAAAGTAAAATTCCGTATATTGACTTAATGATCAATGTATTCATCGTCTTTAATATGATCTGATTTCGAGTTGCACTAATCACATTATTATTTGGTATTTACCTTCTTCTCGTAATTCATAAAAAAAATATATATAGTTGCCAAAGTGGCAATAAAATAAAGCAGTCCTTTAGGTGAATAAATAATTCTTAAAGAAAATAATTTTATTTTAAAATAAAAATGAGATAAATTTTAAAAATATAAAAGTAATTTTCCAATGAATAATTATCTATATGAAATCTATTCGTCTAAAATAATAATAATTATCTATAATATATATAAAAGCATGAATTTAAAAAAAATTTTGAACTGATAAAAATATCTTTTATTTTAATTATACTACTAAATTGACATTAGAATAATAAATTATTAATATTATTATGTGATAAATATTAAAAGGTAATATTAACTAAATATATTATAGTATATTAATGTGAAATTAAAGAATTTGCATATATATATCATTCGAATTATTTGAATTGTAAAATTCAATTAGATTTGAACTTGAAACTCGAAGTACTTATTCGAGTGACTTGAATAACTCGAAATTTATTTTTTTTCAATTTTTCAAATTAAATCGAATTTTCTTCACTCCAACCTGTAAAAAAAATTGAATAAACACTTCTTCAACTCCTGTGGAAAATAATATGAAACTCTAACTCTTAACTCGGTCCAACAGCCTATCTTTGAGCATTTGGAAATACTTAAATATTAAAATACTTAAATAGTTTAATATTAAAAGACTTGAATAGTTTTTGCTAAATATTAAAATACTTAAATAATTTAATTTTAAATGAAAATAATTTATTATTTTTAAATAATAAAACAAATAATTTAAGCTGCTTTTTTTTTCTTTTTAAAAAAAACATTGAATTTATACTTCATTGGATCTATAAATATCTTAGATTTAGAAATATAAAAATCCAAAACGTCAGCAATCAGTATGAGTTAAGTGGGCCCACAAAATTCCTTATTTTTTTATTTCTACTCTCACGTTTTAATACTTGCTTATCATCTTCCTTGCCGAATGTTATCATCATTTTTCATCCATTAAATTAATAAAATAGACAAAACATCTAAATCTATCTATCTATAAATTAGACTGCGGATTGAATATTAGTTGAGTTAGTGGAAACCATTTTTTTAAAACAAAACAAGTTTTGAATATTTTTTAAAATCGAAAATAAGAGTCGTCATCAATCTTTTTATTTTGGTGTGATTGGATCACTTAAAACGTTTGAATTTATTTTATAAAAATAATTTGGTCTTCGAAATTCAAAAAATAGGTTCGAGAATCGGTTACATGTAATGAATGATTAACACCCTCACACGTCCAAAATTGATACCTAATCGATTATTTTATGGTTTTAATTGTTGAAATTGAAAACTCAAAAAGAATTTAAAATATAATCCTTGAACGTGTAAAATAAAATTTGGTAATATGTATTTTAAAGGTGACTTGGATTTTACGAAGAATGATCTTTTATCTCGAGTTAATTGAGAAAAATCATATCCCGTAAGTTAAGGGCACGACATTTTGAATACTCAAAAAATAAAAACCATTTACCGAATAACCAAGAAAATTTTAGAATGCAACTTTCAATATTTAGTAGTTTTTTAGGAGAATTTCGTAAAATAATGATCTCTCTTTTCGAGTTAATCGAAAATTATGTCACATCCCGTAAGTTAAGGGAAATAACGTCTCGAATACATCAAAAGAGAAAAGCGATTATTAATTGATTAAAAAAAATCATTTTTTAAAAGAATTGAGTACTCAATAACCAAGTTCAAAAATAAAATCGTATTCTGTAAGTTGAGACATGGTTTTACTTAATTCCTTGAGTTTTGAACACTGCCATAATTTATTAATATTTGTTTAGTAAAGAAACATGAGCATAATTATGGCAAAAATTGCATGATTTATAAATTAAGAGTGCGTTTGTTTGCTAGTAAAACAAATTCCAGAAAAACTTTTCAGCATTTTCCATTGTTTGTTTGCTTGAAAATGAAATCCCATTGTAAAATATTTTACAAAACACGGGAAAATCACCCTTTGTTTTAGGAAAATGTCTTACCGTTTTCATTTCGGTAAGACATTTTCCAAAACTTTTCTCCTTTTTCCCTTCCCCTTCCCCTTCCCCCTTCCCCTTTGAGAGACTTGGCCAAAGATAGTGTCTGCCTTGTCAAGCTTTGCCATAAGCCTAATCGTAAAAGGTATTCCCCCAATTTCTTCTTCTTTGTTTCAGTTTTGCCTTATTTTATTTTTACAGTTGATATGTTGGAATTTTTTTCGGTTTTCTTTTTTTTGAATGTTTATTGTTTCATGTGTAGAGTTCACCAAGATGATTTTCTGTAAAGCAATCGATTTTGTAGTGATGAGATTCATCGGATTCTTCGTCAAGCTCATCTTTATTCTTATTAACAACATCATCATTGGCTCCGCTTAGGTAATTTTTGGGTATTATATATATGCAAGTTTCAATTTTTTCCCTGACATGGATCTTTTACAAACAATTGTTTATTGATCTTTTGATTCTTGAAATCTGCATGATTTTATTAATAATTCAAATTTTAACTTGTCATTCACAATAACAGATTAGGTCAGCAATTGAATTGAGCACCTCTGATTATGATAATGAGAAGTTGCAAGAGAGATTGGCAAAACTTTCTGGTGGTGTGGCTGTCTTGAAGGTATAGTTACCTTATAGTTACTGGCATTTTTTTAACTTGTCAACTTTTCGAGATGCAATAGCTGTTCCTTTCTATGGAATTAACAAAGAATTCCAGAATGCTCTAAAGGTTTGTTACTCTTTTCTGCATGTCAGATAGGTTCAAATTCTGAAAATTCTGTTCTTAATATACTGTTGAAATTCTAGACAACTCTTTCACTATACAGTTTCAAAAAGCTGGTGATTTTGATGTGTGAAGTTTCACTCTTCCTCGTAATTGAATTTATTGCATACACCTGTACACACAATTGCTTCAAATGCTGGAGTCGAGGGAGCTGTTATTGTTGGTAAGCTGTTGGAGCAGGATAACCCTGATCTTGGCTATGATGTAGCCAAAGGTTTGTGAATCTCTTGGAAGGTTTTTTCATCGTATTTTTTACTATTCTAATGAAACGAACACAACTTATATTCCTATGTTTGGTATATAACTAGGTGAATATGTCGATATGGTAAAGGTTGGTATTATTGATCTATTGATAGTAATTATAACTGCTTTGGTTGATGCTGCAAGGTAAGTGTAAATCAGTAGTTTTGCTTGGGCCCTGACTTAAAATCTTAAAAGTAACAAGCTGAGTATGTTTCCTTTCTACTGCAGTGTGTCGTCATTGATGACAACTATCGTATCGAACTTCCAAAGATGAGAAGGACGTTCTAGCAATGCCTGGCAATATGGGTGGCATGGATTATTAAGGTAATTCCCCCTAACAATACAACAGTAGTAAATGTTTTCATCTAATCCATTTCCATTTCCTCAACATCTGTGAGAAAAAAAGAATATTCGAGTCTTGATGTTTAAGTTGGAAGGCTTCCATGTAATTATAAATTGAGAGCTACTTGGTGGTTTTGGTGGTAAAGGGTCAACAACACCGTCTCATTGTTTTTGCTAGAAAGAAAGGACTACATTGTATTGGACCATTTTTTCTGGAAATAAATGGAAAAAATGAAAAAAGAATGCCTCACTTTCCACCGTGTTTGGAAAGTATCTTTTTAATTGTTCTTATGACGGATTTTCTGGTTTTATGCTGAAGATTGTTCAAGCTTGAATTCTATTTTTGGCTCAGTGCCTGGATTATTATATATTTAACTTAACATGTGTTTAGATCAACTTATTTAAGTAGTGCTATCGATGAGGCTGAGGCCCTATGACGGGGACTTTGATGCCTTAAGTTGGATTTCTTTTTTGTAGGAAATTTTGCTTAAATCCCATCACGTGGGGTCTTTTTCAGGGTTATTTTGGTTCGATTTCAGATATATTCCGGTTATTGGACTTAAGGGCGCTTTGTAATGCTTGATTTTGATTATAATTATTTTGGATTTTTATTGTTTGTAATTATAATGGTATTTGTAAACTTCAAAACACACTTATCCAAGTCTCTATTAATCGTCTTAAATTGAATTCAAATTGAGGTGAAGGAAGCTTGTAATCTCAACTATTGCTTCAGTCTGCAATCAAATTTACATTTTCATTAAGAAAAACATAACACTTTGATTATATTCAATTTTCATGGTCAGTCCTTAAGATTTTAACATAATTCCCAATACTGTAAAGAAGAAATATCAACAATAATATTAGAATTTTGATGATTCCCAACTTGGGTTAATTTGATTAATGTAGTCATCATCAATTTAAGATTCCAATTTCAATATGGATTACTTTTTCCTGTATCCACTATTAGCATTATTAATAATTGAGACCGGTTAACAATTACATTTTATATTATTTAAGCTAATAGCAAGATTTCAATTTCAATATGGATTACTCTTTCTTGTATCCACTATTAGCATTATTAATAATTGAGACCGGTTAACAATTACATTTTAAATTATTTAAGCTAATAGCACTTAAACATTGTTAACATTTACAGCTCAATTTATAATTATTAATATATTTAATTTGATGTATTTATTTATAAATAAATTGTTGCAATATATGTAAAAACAATGCAAAATATAAATATAATAGATATAAAATAAACTCAATTAAACAAAGAAAAATAATAAATTCTCAAATTTTAAAATAATTTTCCTGAAATATTTTCAAAAAATCTGCCAAACAATCAAAAATATTTTACACAAATTCATCAAAACACCAGAAATTATTAACTTTTTCGAAAAAGTAATTCATTTTCTAGAAATCATTTTCAGTCAAATAAACTGACACTAAGAATATTGAAATGGTGTAAAGACGAATGAATACTCGATGCAATAAACAATTATAATGTAAAATTAAAATAAAACAAATAAAACATCATTGCATATAATCAATAAATAAGAATTTCGTGGAAAGTGAAATAAAAATAAAGGCACCATAATAATTCTAATTTTAAAATGTTAAGATTTCAAGAAGATAAAAAAAAAATTTAAAAGTAAGGGATATAAAATGTATTTCTTTTTAAGAAAATGCATAAGGATGAGTGAACATATGATGAAATAATACAATAATATATACATCCGAAAGGAAAAAAAAACAATTTAAAAGATGAGAAAGAAAAAAAAACTTCCAGAATTAATTTTAGAAAAAGATTTCTCAAGACAAACAAGTGTAGGGCTAATTTAAAAGAAAAAATAGAACCAGGTGACTAATTTAAAAATATTTTAAAAGGAGAATGAACGAAATTAAAAGAAGTTTAAATCCGCAAGGGTTTGAAGGGAAATTTTCCATTTATTTCTTTTAATGATAGCCTAAGGAAAAAAAATCGTTTGCCAATTTTAAAATATTTTAAGAGAAAAAATTTGAAGGGCGTAATTGAAAATTATGCAAAGTTTAAAAGGCTTAAAAGCAAATTTACCCTCTTTGTATTTCTTAAAAAAATTGTAGCTGAAACGGCAGAGTTTCTATAATGATATTTAAGTTGAATTTCTAAAAAACATATTATTTTTCACATTTTTCTTCAAAAACAGTTTTACCCTTTCATCTTTCTCTGAAATGCTCTCAACTTCATGCCTGACCATGGCTCAGCTCTCAGCCTAGTGCGACTTCGTCGTGGCTTCGTGGTTCTTCGGCACAGATGATTGCCACGGACGATGGCCAAGTATGAAATCTTTTTTTTTTATGTTCTCTCTCTTTTTTTTAAAAAAAATTCAAATTCGGGTTTGAAAACCCCGAATTCGAACCAAAAGGAAAGTTTTGTCTTTTTGTTTTTTAGAAAACCTAAAATCTGGATTGGAAACCTTTTTAAAAAAAAAAATCAAGTTTTGATATTTTTTTTCTTGTTTTATATTTTATTATTTCATTTTTATTTTATGTTTAAAAACACTATATCTGAACAGATCTTTTCAGGTTTTCAAAAAAAACAAAGATTTTGATAAAAAAATTTGTATTTTCCTTTTGAAATTGTCGAAACCATCCCTTTTTGGAAAACGACGTATTTCGAAAATTATTTTAAAATCGAAAAATAATGAGAGTCGCCACCTATCCTTTACTCAGTGTGATTGGATCACCACAAAACGTTTTTTAAAAAACCGTTCTGAAAACATGTAGGTCTTTGAAATCCAGAAAAATAGGTTCGGGAGTCGATTACGCATGAAGAAGGATTAGCACCCTCATACACCTAAAATTGGTACCGTATTGATTGTTTTTAGGTCTTAATTTGTAACATTTATAAGCTCGAATAAAGTCTAAAATACGATCCTTGAATGCATGAGTTAAGTTTAAAAGAAAACAAGTTTGTTTGGAAATCCCGTTGTTTCAAAGTGATCGAGGAAGAAAGTCACGTCCAGTGAGTTAGGACATGACATTTCAAGATCCAGAAATAACGAGTTTTCCTTCGTAAACTTCTTAGATTTTGGGAAAAGGATGTTCGATTATCCCGATTTGATGAAAGGTTGCACCTAGTAAGTTAAGGCGTAAATTTTCAGAATCGAAGATAAGGAAACATTGGCTCGATTAAGGGTATTCGATTATTTCGATTTGAAGAAAAACTGCATCTAGTAAGTTAAGGCGCAAATTTTCGAAACTCGAAATAAAAGAATATTGCCTCGATTTTAAAGTTTTTATGAAAACAATTTTGAAAACAAACATGCAAGTTTAATATGAATAAGCAGTTAATAATGGATATTGAATAACGCGAAGTAAGATAAATAAGAAGATAAAATGACAAAAAATAAAAAATGCAAAATACGAGTGCATAATGGTTAAAATAAATGCAAATATTGATGATGAAGAAAAAGGACGCGATCAAGTTTGAAAATGAGACTTTTTGGATACCCGGGAGTAAAATGGTAATTTTGGATTCTCGAGGCAAAAATGGTAATTTTGGGAAATTTTGGGGTTTAAAAATGGAATTTTTAGATATTCGGGGGTAAAAAGGGTAATTTTGAGGGTTTTAGGGGTAAAAAATGAAATTTAGAAGTTTTGAGGGGCTAAAATGGAATTTTTGGAAGTTTTGGGGTAAAAAAATGGATTTTTGGAGTTTTGGGGTCAAAATGGGATTTTTGGAAGTTTGAGGGTAAAAATGAGATTTTTGGAAGTTTCGGGGTAAAAATGGGATTTTTGAAAGTTTTAGAGTAAAAAATGGGATTTTTGGAAGTTTGGGGTTAAAAATGGAATTTTTGAAAGTTTTGAGGTCAAAAATGAGATTTTTGGATAGTTTAGGGACCTTCAGAGCAATAAAACCAAAAGTAAGTGACATGTGGTAGCCCCCCAGGCATCCTTAAGTTAGAGGACTAATTTGAAAACCATGAAAAATTTTTGGGCCAATTTTGTAATTAAACAAAACTTGATTTAAGGATTAAATTAAAATAAATTAGAAATAAGAGGGACCATCGGCGTAAATAAACCAGAATAGTGACACGTGACAGCCCTTGATGCTTTCAAAAGGTCAAAGGATTAAAGAAAAGCATTGAAAATTATTGGGTCAATTTAGAAACAATTAAAAGTACGAGGACCTGATTGAAAATTTGAGAAAAAGCGGAAGGATCGAACGCATAAATAACCCCTCCTTTAAAAACACGCGGATCCTAGGTCGGGTCGGGTCGGATTTCGAGTCGATAATGGGTTATGAGGTGAAACGGTACCGTTTTGAGCATTTTGAAGCCATGTCAAAACGACATCGTTTTGGATGGCTATAAATAGGCCATTTCTTAGAAAAAAAATTCATTTTTACCTTTTTTTAAAAAAAAAAAAAAAATCAAATCCTCTCAAAAAATCCTCTCCCCCTTCCATGGTCGGCCATGGCTTCGGCCTAACGTCCTGTCGCCGTCCACCGCGCGTAATCGCCACATGCCACCGTCCGCAGCCGCGCGTCATCGCTTTTCGTCGTCACTCCTAGTCACGCGCGCCGATCCAACCATGTCTCCGCCGTCGTTGCTGGTCCTCACGCGCCGATCAGCCACCGTCGAAGGTAAAAACCTTTCTTTTTCCTTTTTTTGGTTTTAAAATTTTCTTTTTATGAAACCGTTTTTAAAAACCCTTTTATAATCCCTTGTTCCTTCTTTTTGCAGATCCAGGCACGACAAGACGTTGGCGGAATTCAGGGGAGACTCCCCCGCGAAGCTCCGGCGATGGCAGAACCGACCGAGGATAAGCCCTCTGACCTTTCGATTTTTTATTATTAATTATTAATATTACTATTATTATTATTATTATTATTATTATTAGCACATTTATTATTAATAGTTATTAAATAAATTGAATATGTATTTAATGCTCTTGGAAAAACGATGAATGAATTTAATAAGATAAGTAATAAGTACATTGAATGTATTTAGAACATTTGAAGTAATTAAGCAGTAGATAATGATAACGATATGCTTAATAGGTGTATTAATGCGTAATATTTGATAATGAAAATGTTTTGGGGTTTGAATAATAAACAATAAAGTAAAGAACAGATAGTTAATGCATGTATTTAAGGTACCTTTGCGAGTGTTTAATGCCTGAGTACTTCGAATCTGTTTCTTGCCGTTTCGCCTGTTCCCTTTCGCATTTAGTTACAAATTATCTAGTGTAGCGGTTTCGAACAATAAACTTATGTATATTGATCACAAATGCTTCAAGGTCTATTTCTTTGTATTGGTTTGTAATGTTAAAACAAGAACCAAGTTCGTAACCCTTACAAAATGGTTTGAATATGTTTTTATAACCAGAATTTTAATCATGATAACTTGTTTTTTTCAATTAAATGTACATCTAATCTTCTTTTTTTGCAGGTTCGGCGGTGGAGGCTTGAAGCAGCTGGTGGCAGTGCAAGTTGGGGCTGAAGGAGGAGCTGCTTGGGCTGACGTGACGCGTTCTGAGTGGCTGAGGAGGACGGCAGCAAGTGGGTAGTAGATTAAGGTTTCTGTAATGGGTTTGAATTGGGTGTAATTGGGTCATTGGACTAGTCTTTGGGCCCTTTGTAATTGGGTGTAATTAGGTCATTGAGCTAATCTTTGGGCCCTTTGTATTTTGGACATTTTTAATGGACTTTTTAATTTTAAAATTAAATTTTAAATTTAAATTTAAAATAAATCTAAATTTAAATTTAAATTAATCTTAAATTTAAAATAAATTAAAAAGGGGGCCCGGTCAAAATTGGGCTCCAACAAAAATCTACCGTCTTTTTGTATTATTTATTTGTTTAAATTATTTTATTTCGAAAAAATAAAAAATGATAAATAGATAATACATAGAATAAATATAAAAAAAAGTATATATATACATATATATCTACATATAACAATATACCTTGAAAGTGAATGTGAACTTCGTGGATTTGTATCCGAACCTTTTTTTTATCTCTATTGCTTTTTTTTTTTGTGTGTAAATGCTTCGTTGATTGATCGTTTTTCTATTGATTTTTTTGTGTATAAAAATTACAAAGATGATTCGGGCTCTTTATAGCCGAAAATATTACAACATATTATTATTTGTTTGTTCTGTCTCTATCTCTGTCGTTGTTCTGCTATTTTCTTTTCTTCTTTTTTGTAGGTATCACCGGAGTGGTGGTCTCCTATGGTCAACATCGGCGGTGGGAGCCGTGCCCTTGCCATTTTGGTGCAAGGGGCGGTAGTGGAGGCTTTGGGCAGAGAAACGACCCTGGGTAGCAGAAGAGTCTCGGGAGTAGACGAGGGGTCACATGGCTGATGTGGTGTTGACGTGGATGCTGACGTGGTACGAGGCATAGAGCATGAGCGGCGACAGTAGCATTCTAAGGTTTCTGATATTTTCAAAGTTTTGGGTTTAGTGGGCTTAGGGTTGTAATTTGGGTTTGGGTTAAATTAGATTTTTAATGTAATTGGACTTTTTAAATTAAATTTAAGATTTAATTTAAAACTTTATTTTTATTATTTTATTATTTTTTATTTTTGGGTTTTGTTTTCTGGGCCCGATTAAAATTGGGCCTTTACACTATTAATATTAATATTGTTGTCAGTTTAAAAAAATATGGATTCGAGTATTTTGAGACGTATTATCCTCTTATTTAAGAATTGAAAAGGTCTATAAATAATTCTAAACATTATATCAAAAACCAAAAACTAAAAATTTTTGTAAAAGAGAGCTTTCCTCCGGTGAATGCTAGTGGCAGGGTTTGGGTTCGGCACCGTGAAGATGATCTCTCTGATGAGGGTGGAGTTGCTAGGGTATTAGAAGGAGGATCTCCTAAATCAACATCTTTTCGAGATGTTATTTTGAATGCTAATTCTGCTAATAGTGCAATGGATGATGGATGGGATATAGAGGATGTTGTATTGCAGAAAGATGATGTGCGAAAGGAGATTGTTGATAGTGTGCCAATAATCGATTTCTCGGACAAGTTGTACGGGTTGTTTGATGAAAGCATGTTGAAAACCTTAGTGGTTAAATTACTTGGGAGAAGGATTGGCTACAACGCTTTATGGAACAAAGTGTGTGCTATGTGGAAACCTTCTATGAGGTTTCAATTAATGGATATTGATAATGGTTATTACCTGTGTAAGTTTGAATCGAAAATCAATTATGCAAACGTGATTGCGAAAAGGCCTTGGGTCATTTTCGGTCATTATCTTACTGTGCAACCTTGGTCGAGCCATTTTTTGACTTATGAGGAGTTTCCTCAGCCTGTGGTGGCATGGATCCGTTTTCCAAGTCTTTCAGGAGCTTTATACAAACGGAGTATTCATATGGAAATTGGCAGTTTGGTAGGCAAGGTTGTGAAAGTGGATTTGCAGAGTAATAGAGGTGCTCGAGGTCAGTTTGCTCGATTTGCTGTAAAGATTAATTTATCGGCTCCTTTAGTTTCAAAAATTTGAATTGCCAATAGGCTTCATCGAGTTGAGTACGAGTCACTTCCATTAATTTGTTTTAATTGTGGTTATGTTGGCCATTTGAAGGAAGCTTGCTCCCATGTTATGGAAAAGAGGTCTTGTCTAGGGGTGGGAAAGGTATGGATGGTAAAGAGGTGGCTCAGGTTACGGAGGCTCTTAAGGTTCAAGAGAGGGTGGAGAAAGAAAGTTTTAGGGAATGGATGGTGGTGAAAAGAAGGTAACGACGATAGGAATGAGACAGTCAATTCCAATCGGTGACTAATTTTGGGAATAATCGAGAAGGATCCCATTTTAATGTTCTTTCCAAAATGGAAGTTGATGTAGAGCAAGATTAAGACCAATCTTTAGGCTTTTTCCAATTTGGAAAGGAATTAAATGAAAATATAATGCTTGATTCTCTAAAGTCAAATAAGGGTGGAAATCTTATGGAAAGAAATAATGACCGTTTGTTTGGGGCCAATGAGACCACAATTGGTTTCTAAGGCCAAGAAATCTAAACAGGTGGTTTCTAGGTCAAGGGGTGTGACTTTGAGCTTTAGAAAGGATGGGTCGAAGCAAGTTTGGGGATTTGTAGTGCTGGATTTAAAGTTGGGTCACGATTTAAAAACAATATTAGGTCAAAGGGGCAGAGTAAATTAGACCTAAAAAGACATTCGGTGGTCTGGTTGGATGAGAATTTTAAACCTAATTTGGGACTCAATCAGCATGATGCTTCAAGGATTATTTTGGGTTTTAAAAATTTGATCAACCCAAAGGATTTTCCTACAAGCATTAAAAACAGGTCGCTTAAGGAGATTTGCATATTGGAAACAAGATTGATAAGGGTCGTGATATGGTGCTATCAATACCGGTTGATTTGGTTGATGATAAAATGATGGAGAATATTGGTGCAGAGGTTAGTAGTTCGGGTAAAATGCAGGGTGCTTCTTTTTCTTCTTTTCCGCAGAGATGGAGGGAAAATTCTGATAGCATGAAACCTGTTCTTGAATATGATCTCAATGATGATAGGGACTTTGAAAGGATGGAGGGCTGCTCGAATTGAGCCTCTGTTTCAGGTCTGTTTATTTATTTTAATTTTTAAATGAAGACGGACATTATTGTTTGGGACTGTCAATGGGCAGCAAACTTGAATTTTCACAGAATAGTAAAGGAGTATTTACGTGAATTTGATCCAGAGTTGGTTTTTCTGATGGAAACTAGGGTGAGTGGGGCTCAGGCAGATGATGTTATTCGGAGAATTGGGTTTCCAAATTCACACAGAATCGAAGCAAAAGGGTTCTCAGGGGGAATTTGGGTGCTTTGGAAGGAAAGTGTGGATGTAGTTGTTGAAGCTAACAAGTTTCAGTTTGTACATTTAAGAGTTAAATTTCCTAATCTTTTTTACTGGATTTTTTTTCTTTGGGATCTATGGTAGCCCGAATGGGGCTAAGAGAAGATAGTTGTGGTTAAGTCTTGGGAGTATTGTTCATAACATGCGAGGGCCTTGGTTATTGGCGGGGGATTTCAATGCCATGTTAAGAGAGGATAAGAAACAGGAGGAATCGAAGGATGAGAAATGGACATTATTGTTTGGAACTGTCAAGGGGCAGCAAGCTTGAATTTTCACATTTGATCCAGAGTTGGTTGTTCTGATGGAAACTAAGGTGAGTGGGGCTCAGGCAGATGATGTTATTCGGAGAATTAAGTTTCCAAATTCATGCAGAATCGAAGCAAAAGGGTTCTCAAGGGGAATTTGAGTGCTTTGGAAGGAAAGTGTGGATGTAGTTGTAGAGGCTAACAAGTTTCAATTTGTACATTTAAGAGTTAAATTTCCTAATCTTTTTTACTGGATTTTTTTCTCTAGTATCTATGGTAGCCCGAATGGGGATAAGAGAAGAAAGTTGTGGTCAAGTCTTGGGAGTATTACTCATAGCATGCGAGGGCCTTGGTTATTGGCGGGGGATTTCAACGCCATGTTAAGAGAGGATGAGAAATAGGGGGATCGAAGTATGAGAGTTGCTCTTATCGCTTATTTTAGAGTTTTTGCTCACAGTGTTGTTTGAAAGATATGGGGTTTCACAGTCCTTGATTTACTTGGAGGAGAGGATCCTTGTTTGAACGATTGAATCTTGCTATATGCAATCTTTATTGAGATATGTTGGCACCTTCTACGGTGGTACATCACTTACATAAGCTCAAATCGAATATTCGTTCATTAGCTATATGCTTTGGTAAGGATCTAATTCCTAAGACCACTCCTGTTTTTCAGTTTTTTAGTGGTTGGTTGGCTCATAATGATTTTGGGAATTTGGTATCTAATAATTAGCATTACAACAGATCTTGGAAAGATATTATAAAGGGTTTTGTCTTTGCAACTAAGAAATAGAACATTGATGTATTTGGACATATTTTACAGAAGAAACATACTTTGTTGGCTCGTATTTGGGGTATCTAACGGTGTTTAGAAAGGCATCGCTCTTAAAGACTTATTGAACTCGAGAAAGATCTTCAAGTTGAGTTGGAAACAGTCTTAGATAATGAGAAGCTTTTATGGAAGCAAAAATCTCGGAAGGACTGGTTAGCTATGAGTGATTGAAACACTTGATATTTTCATAGTCAAGTGATTAAGAGAAGGAGAATGGATAAGACCCAAGCCTTGAAGATGAGAGATCAAAATTGGTGTTACGAAGAAGATAGAGTTAAAGCTAAAGTCGTGAGGTTCTTTCGAAATTTGTACATTGATTCCTGGGTTGGAACCACCTATGATGGCTTCTTTAATTCGACAATTGTCCATTCAGGAGGTTCATGATGCGTTATTTGAGATGGCTTCACTTATGGCTTCGGGAATTAATGGTTTGCATGCCCAATTTTATCAATCATAATGGAGTGTGTTCAGTGATTCTTTGTTTTCTATAGTACAAAAAGGGTTTGATATTGGTGAGGTAGAAGCTTTCTTGAATAAAACACTTGTTATCTTTTTTCTTAAGGTGGTTGGGCTTGAGGTAATTTCCCAATTCCGTCCTATTAGTTTATGTATGGTCTCTTATAAATTGCTTACGAAGGTGATTGTGAATCAACTCAAACCTGTGATGTCTCATCTTGTGGCGAAAAATCAAACTAGTTTTGTCAGAGGTCGTCATATCATGGATAATGTCATAATTGCTCAAGAGGTGATGTATTCGATGCGTGTCAAGAAAGGGAGAAAGGGATGGATGTCAATTAAGATAGACTTGGAGAGGGCATATGATCGGTTAAGATGGGGTTTTATCGAGGATACCCTTATAGAAGCTCAGCTACCGCAAAATTTGGCGTGACTTATTCTTAAATGTGTGCTGACCCCAACTATGCAGGTTCTTTAGAATGGTGGGTTTACTGATGAATTCAATCCTTCTCAGGGTGTGAGACAAGGGGATTCAATGTCATCATATCTCTTTGTTTTAACAATGGAACGGTTGCAGCATGCAATTAGAAGAGTTGTTTCAGAAAATAGATGGGCGCCTATTCGTTTGGGGAGGGGTGAGCCTCCTTTATCCTACCTATTTTTTACCGATGATTTAATGTTGTTTGGGGAAGTGTCTATGGAGAATGCAATAACTATGATGTTAGAATTGGGTCACTAGAATTTTTGTTAAAATAAAATTTAGTGGTAAAATAAAATAAAAGTAAAGTCCAAATAAACTAGACTTCTTATATTTTATTTTAATTAGAATAAGGTGTTTCAACCTTACTACGTTACTTCTATTAGATGTGGATTGGGATAAAGTTTTTCAACCTATAAATAAGCATAGTCATCTCCTCTTGTAATCATTCAATTTTTTATATTTGTAAATCTTCTTCTCCTCTACCCGTGGATTTTTCTCGAAAGGGTTTCCACGTAAAATCTGTGTGTTTTTTCTCTATTTTTTTGCGATATTTCTTCATTGTCGACATTTAATTTTATCAAATTGGTATCAGAGCTTTTCGGGTTACTAGTTTTGATCACGATAATGGTGACATTGAAGTATGGTATTTCGCTGTTGAATCGTAACACCAGATTCGTGTTGTGGCAGGTAAAGATGCAAGCAGTTCTTGTGTAGATGAATTTAAAGGATGCCCTGTTAGGGTTAGATAAGATGCCTTCGAATTGACAGATGAAGAGAAGAAGTGTAAAGATCGAAAGACTTTGACGCAATTACAACTGCATCTTGTCATCTATCGAATGAAATTCTACAAGATGTGTTAAAAGAGAAGACTGTTGCTGCATTATGGGCAAAATTGCAACAGTTATGTATGTCGAAAACCCTAACCAGTAAATTGCATATAAAGCAGCGTCTGTATTCTCATTGTTTGGAAGAAGGTGCGTCTGTGCACGAACACATAAATGTGTTTAAAGAAATTGTCTCGGATTTGGAGGTCATGGAGGTTTAGTATGATAAAGAGGATTTAGGGTTAATTCTCCTTTGTTCGTTGCCACCGTCGTATTCAACCTTCAAAGATATAATTTTGTATGGCGGTGGATCTCTCACAGTTGATAAAGTCTGTGCTTCCTTAGCCTTGTATGACAAGATAAAGCGTCTTGTAGCTGGATGTTACTCTTAAGGAGAGGGTCTCACTGTTCGTGGAGGATAAGATCGAAACAGTGATGATAATCGTGGGAGGACATAGGAACAAAATTCTCGCAGTAAATCTAAAGGTAGATCGAGATCTTCAAATAGAGGTAAAACTTGTAACTTCTGCAAGAAGAAAGGACACATTAAGAAAGAGTGCTACAAGTTACAAAATAAAATCAAAAGGGAGGTAGAGAATCAAAAGGGAAAATAACCAAAACAATCCGCTAAAGCTGATGTAGTAGAAGACTACAGTGATGGTGAACTCCTAGTTGCTTCTGTCGACAATTCTAAAGTGAGCGAAGAGTGGATCCTCGATTCTTGTTGCACCTTCCATATGAGTCCCAATCAGGATTGGTTTATAACATATGAAGTTGTGTCTGAAGGTGTTATTTTGATGAAAAATAATGCTTCATGTAAAATCGCAAGAGTTGGCACAATCAAAATAAAGATGTTTGATGAGGTCGTTAGAACTTTTAGTGGCGTGCGACATGTACCAGAATTTAAAAGAAATTTGATTTCGTTGAGTACTCTTGATTCAAAATGACACAGGTACACAGTTGAAAATGAGGTTCTAAAGATTAGTAAGGGTTCCCTCGTTGTGATGAAAGGGTAGAGAAAGACTGCCAAATTATATGTTTTGCAAGGTTCAACTATTATTGATGGTGCTGCAGTCGTTTCCTCTTCCTTGTCAGATGCTGATATTACTAGACTTTGGCATATGTGTCTAGGGCATATGAGTGAAAATGACATGGCAGAATTGAGTAAAAGAGGACTTCTTGATGGTCAAGGCATTAGCAAACTGAAGTTCTGTGAGCGTTGCATTTTTAGGAAGCAAAAGAGAGTTCGATACACGAGAGGAATCCATAACACGAAGAGAACATTGAATTATATTCATTATGATCTTTGGGGACCATCTAGAGTGCCTTCGAGAGGTGGAACTAATTATATGCTAACTCTTATTGATGATTTTTCTAGAAAAGTTTGGGCATTCTTTCTGAAGCAGAAAAGCGATGTGTTTTCTGCATTAAAGTCTTGGAAAACTATGGTTAAAAAACAGACAGAAAAACAGATAAAAGACTTTCGAACATATAATGGCTTGGAGTTTTATTCTGATGAGTTTTAATGAATTGTGCAATTCAGAAGGGATCGTGAGGCATTTGATAGTTTGTCGTACTCCATAGCAAAACGGTGTTGCAGAATGAATGAACAAAACGATCATGGAGAAGGTTCGATGTATGTTGTCGAATGTTAATTTACTAAAGTCGTTTTTGTAACACCCAAAACTCGAAATCATCGTTGATTAGGGTCTTGATGTCCTGCTGTTCATTTATCATTGTTCGTCTTTTATTTTCATTTCAATCAGTCTTATTTTAATAAAGATGTGCACTTAACATATCATAAATCATCAATCGATAAAAAATCACAACTCAACAAGGACAAAAAGGTCATTTTCATGATTTTTGAACACTTTTACTAGTACTTGATGAACATGTACCGGTAGTTGTCAAGTCAGAAAATAGTTTAGAAATATTGCAGAGTTCTATTGATACTTGAGATGATTCTATTGATACATGTGACACAACTACCGAAACAATTCATGCAACAACCGATACCAAAAACTCCAGTGAGCAAAAATCCTTATCCTACAACTTCTACCTATACAATCATTCTTACTACCGATACATCAATACCATAAACTATCGATACTTGTATCTTAACTACCGATACAACCCAAGTCAGAGAACAACCTCTCTCCTACCTTGCACTTTTACCGGTACATGCATAAGTTCTACCGAAACAAGTATACAGGATCTCAAGAGTAACGCCAAAATACAAGTTAAATATCTCATACACAATCAGTATAAGTTATGCATTAAAACTTCACATAACATACATAACTTCTAAGTCTTACAAGCATTATAAGCTTGAGCATCTAAGTCATACTTCATGTAACTTATAAAATCAAAATAGAAGGATTTCAACATGTTTTAGTTCAATCTCAAGTTAATATCATCCTAGTGCATGCCATAAGACCAAGTGATGTAAAATCTACCATACAAGCTCCGTAATAGTGTGATTTCCTCGAGATGATCCGATCTTCAACAGCAAAACGTATCTACAAAACAACAACAGATTCACGAGTAAGCTTATTAAGCTTAGTAAGTTCGCGATTATCATTTTCTCATAAAATAAACAGATTAGTTAAAAGATGATAACTAGTATGTATTCGTAATCATGTATATAATAACGAACTAAATCTCTTCAGTTCTCTAGACTTTAACTTATTACGAGCACATATAACATTTAGCCTACACGAGCCTAGAATGGTTAGCTCTTACGAGCCTAGAATGATTAGCTCTTACGAGCCCATAATAGTTATCTCTTACGAGCCCAGGCAGAGTTTAACCAGTATACGATGCTGCTCACATAAGCTGATGAGAATCCGCAACATATGTGAAGACTCAGCCATCGATACGGTCCAGAATTTCTCACTCTCGATGCTGCTTACACAAGCTGATGAGAATCCGTAACATATGCGAAGACTCAGCAATCGGAGGAATCCATAATTCATTATTCATTCAGAATCTGTTAACTTGCGATGCTGCTCACACAAGCTGTTAGGATACTGCAACATATGCAGGATCTTAGCCATCGCTTCAAATCAGATAACCAGTCCGAAGCTTGACATTTCGTTTCTTTCTTTACCTTTCCACTATCACGAATATTTAACCTTTCTCTATTTGCTTTGACAATAGTGAAACACAAGAAATAACCAATGTATATAAACTATCACTCCAAGCTTACTGAATGAATTGCAATTTGGTTGAACTTTAGGGACTATTATGCTAATTTCCCTTTTTCGTGATCCGTGACACGATTGTAATCTAAATCAACAATTCATCCAAATTTCACATTAAAACACATAATCAAAAGAATTAACATAATTTGGTATTTTTGGAAAAATTACTATTTTACCCTTAATACTTTCCTTTAATTCAGTCTAGTCCTTTCAACACAAACATGCAAAATACTCATTCCCTCCTCAACTCATCGCAGCCAAATTTACCATGATTCACATACAAGTCCCTACAATCCATTTATTTCACCAAAAGTACACTTAATTTTATCTTTTAGCATTTTAGTTCTTAAACCATAATTTAATCAAAAATCACTTTACAAAAAGATCCAACCTAATAATCAAGCATCCAAAACCATCAAGAACTTTCAAAGATAAACATATTAAAAATGGTAAGATCCACAACATTTGATAGATTCGCAAATTAGTCCCTAGATTAACTAGATCAAGCTAACACGAACTCAAAAACATGAAAATTACTAAAAACGGGTAACAATAACTTACTCAAATCAAAGCTCAAAGCTTAAGAATAAAACCCTAGCTTTCTCCTTGTGCTTTACGAAGAAGATGAAGAAATTAGAAGAAGAAAAATAGGTTATTTCTTCTTAAATTCACTTTTATACTTAATGTCAAAATTGTAATTTTTATGACTTTCATAATTAGACTTAATTAATCCCTTTTTCAACCTTAATTAATCCTAATTATAATCAATTTAACTCATAATAATCCACCCACTAAAATGCCATAGGTTAATTTACCTATTTGATCCTTCAATTATATTAAATTCCAATTAAACTCACTTATTTATAATTTAGCCTTAAACTAAAAAGGACTAAAAGAATAAATAACCCAAAAGTAAGTGGAAGATAATTATGTCACCACCGCTTGGATTTTTTTACCATGATTTAATTACCACTTTGGTCCTTTCTATTTTTAATCCATAACAATTAACTTACTTATTTTACAATTTACTCCTTTTTCCTTAATTAAACAATTAATTAACAAAATTACCCAACCGAACTTCAATTCACATATAATAGAATTCTGTAAATATTTAATAAAAATATTTACGGTACTAAATTTTAGAAACGAGGTCTCGCTACCTCTTTTTCTAGAACCACTTGACTTTTGAACCAAACCACTTATACTAAATTTTAATTCAATAATTAAAATCCTTCAATTCAAAATTCCACATAAAATTATTACTGACTAATTTAATTTAATCACATATTTATAAAAATTTCTCGTCGGGTTTGTGATCCCGTAATCGCTGTTTTCGACACCACTGAAAAATGGGCTGTTATAGTTTTGGGCTGAAGCATCCTCTACTGCATGCTTTTTGATCAACCGATCTCCATCCGTTACCATTAAGAAAAAGACCCCACAAGAGATATGGTCTGGTAAGCCTACTGATTATTTTGATGTAAAGATTTTTGGGTGTCCTACTTATGCTCATGCTTATAATGGAAAATTAGAACCAAGATCCATTAAATGTGTTTTTCTTGGTTTTAAAGCTGGTGTAAAAAGGGATAAGTTATGGTGTCCTGAAAATAGAAAACTTGTGATTAGAAGAGATGTTTTTGATGAAACAACAAAAGCAGGTGGGGTTTCAGATTGATCTAGTACCTACAACAGAGTCAACTTCTCAAGTTAGTACTGAAGTTCAGAATAGAGTCACTTGATCACTACAATATTCTATTGCCAAAAATAGACCTAGAAGTCCAAAGAGGTACGCTGAGGCTAATCTAGTAGCTTATGCTTTAAACGTGGCTAAAGATATTGATGCAAATCAAGAGTCATTTACTTATTCCGAGGTAGTTAGCTATGAAGACTTAGAAAAGTGGATGATTGCCATGAAAGAAGAGATGAAATCACTCCATAAGAATAAAACGTTGGACTTAGTGAAGCTTCCAAAGGGTAAAAAAAACTGTTCGTTGTAAATGAGTATTCAAGAGGAAAGAAGGGATTCCAGAAATTGAAGAACCTAGATATAAAGCAAGACTTGGTGTAAAAGGTTACAGTCAGATTTTCGGTGTAAACTTCACAGACGTGTTTTCTCCAGTTGTGAAACATAGTTCGATTTGATCCTTACTTGGTATTGTGGCCATGTATGATTTAGAGCTTGATCATTTAGATGTAAAAACAACGTTCTTGCATGGAGAACTTGAGGTGAATATTTACATGCAACAACCAGAGGGCTTTATAGTCTCAAAAAAGAAGGACTATGTTTGCTTGTTCAAAAAGTCCCTTTATGGTTTGAAACAGTCACCAAGACAGTGGTACAAGAGGTTTGATTCTTTTATGACTACTCATGGTTTTAAACGAAGTAGTTTTGATAGTTGTGCTTGTTTTAAGAAAAACGATGATGGTTCTTTTGTGTATCTACTCTTTTATATTGATGACATGTTGATAGCAGCGAAAGATAAAGAAGAGATAAGAAAGGTTAAAGCCCAACTTAGTAAAGAATTTGAGATGAAAGATTTGGGAGCAGCAAAGAAGATACTTTGGATGAAGATTCTTAGAGATAGAAAGGCATGTAAGTTGTACTTAAGTCAGAAAGGGTACATTGAGAAAGTTCTTCGCAGGCTCAATATGCAGAGTGCCAAACCTGTTAGTATTTCATTAGTAGTCCACTTTAGACTTTTATCGGCTTTGTCTCTGCAATCAGATGATGAGATTAATTACATGTCACGTGTTCCATATTCTAGTGCAGTGGGTTCTCTAATGTATGTTATGGTTTGCTCACATCCAAATTTATCATATGTAGTCAATGTAGTTAGTAGATACATGGCGAATCCCGGTAAAGAACACTGGAAAGTAGTTCAGTGGATTTTGAGATACTTACGAGGTACTACTGATATTTTCTTACAGTTTGGAAGAACTAGAGATGGAGTCATTGTGTATGTTGATGCTGATTTTGCTGGAGACCTAGATAGAAGAAGATCTCTTAGAGGGTATGTCTTTACAATTGGTGGTTGTGCAATTAGTTGGAAAGCTACTTTGCAAACTACAGTTGCTTTGTCTACCACTGAAGCTGAGTACATGGCGATTACCGAGGCTTGTAAAGAAGCTATTTGGTTAAAAGGACTCTTTGATGAACTTAATAAAGATCTTTAAATTGATACAATATTTTGTGACAGTCAAAGTGCCATTTTCCTTACAAAAGATCAAATGTTTCATGAGAGAACAAAGCACATTGATGTTCGGTATCATTTTGTGCGTGATATTATTGCTCGTGGAGATATTGTTGTGAGCAAAGTTAGTACTCATGAAAATCCTGCAGATATGATGACTAAGTCACTTCCCATAACTAAGTTTGAGTATTACTTGAACTTGGTTGATGTTCATTGTTGAAGAATACCCCTCAAGGGGTTTTGTGGAAGAGGTTGAGAACTTGCTTGCTGAGAGTTATTGTTCGTAGAGAATTCTTGTCAAGGTAGAGATTGTTAGAATTGGGTGACTAGAATTCTTGTTAAAATAAAATTCAGAGGTAAAATAAAATAAAAGTAAAGTCCAAATAAACTAGACTTCTTTTATGTTATTTTAATTCGAATAGGTCATCTATTTTATTTTAATTAGAATAAGATGTTTCAACCTTGCTACGTTACTTCTATTGGTTGTTGATTGGAATAAGGTTTTTCAGCTTATAAATAAGCATAGTCATCTACTCTTGTAATCATTCAATTTCTGACATTAGTAAATCTTCTTCTCCTCTGCCCGTGGTTTTTTGCCAAAAGGGTTTCCACGTAAAATCAGTGTTTTTTTCCCCTTTTTTAATGATATTTCTTCATTGTCGACATTTAATTTTATCATATGAAGCATATGCTTGATGAATTTTGTCAATCCTCTGAGCATAAGGTGAATTCTAACAAATCTTTATTATGTTTTTCTAAGAATACGAATGATGCCACAAGGAGGAATATTGCCACTGTTTTAAGCTTTAATCAGACGGAAGATTTGGGAGCTTACCTTGGGGTGCCTTTGTTCAATTCCAGAGCGACAAATAGTAAGTTTCAATTTATTATTGATAAAGTTCAATCTAAATTAAATGGCTATGATGCGAAATTGCTTTCATTTGCGGGAAGAGTTTTGCTTGCCAAATTTGTGCTTCTAGTTATCCCCGAATATTTTATGCAAACAAATTTGATCCCTGTGGGTGTTTGTGAGAAAATTGAACAGTTTGTTTGACAATTTATTTGGGGGTCGATTAGGGAGGTTAGAAAGATGGCATTAGTCAATTGGACAACTTGTTGTCAACCTCTATTCAAAAGGGGGTTGGGTTTGAGAAGTTTGATTCCTCAAAATAAATCTTATTTGATGAAGCTGGCTTCTTAGTTGGTAACGAAAGTTGATGCTCTTTGGGTACGTGTCTTTCGTTTCAAATATAAGTTGGTCGAGATTTGTTCGAGTTCTATTGCGAGGTCAGTTTTTTATTTTCTTTGGTGGTCTATTACCAAAGTTTGTCATCTTTTTTGTGCTAATATTTGTTGGAGTATTAGGAATGGACAGAATGTTAGATTTTTTCAGGACATGTGGATACCTCAGTTGGAGCCATTACAAAAGTATGTTCTGCCTGGGAGTAGGCCACAGCTGGATGTCATGGTCTCGTATTCCTTAGCGACACTGGTGATTGGAATTGGGAAGTACTCCAATGATACTTTCCTAGGAATATTCTGGATTATATTGAAGCATGTCATCCTCCTTGTAAGGAATTTGATAGGGACGTGTGTTATTAGAGGCTAAATCAGAATGGTAAATTCACTGTAAGATCTGCCTATAAGAATATTTTTCAGGAAAGGCTACCAAATGGGAGTGATGGCTGGGAGCTGGTTTGGAAAAATCTTTTACCTCCAAGAATTAAGCACTTTCTTTGGCTCGTGAAAAGTTAACGACTACTCACCAATTCTGAAAGATCGAGGAGGTGTTTGACTGATGGTACTAGTTGTTTGTTATGTGGCAACACTCAAGAGATAGCACTGCATGTATTACGGGATTACACCATAGCTAAAGGGGTTTGGATGAAGCTTCTTTCTTTCGACATTGTCAATTCTTTCTTTGCTATAGATTTCGAAGACTGGTTGCATGGGAACTTAGAAGGTCGTTTCAAAATTGGTTTCTCCAACTCAAATGGTCCGATCTTGTTTGCTGTTCAGTGTTGGCTACTTTGGAAGAATAGAAATAGGATCATTTTTGAATTGTCTGGTAGCCATATGGATGAACTCCTTTGTGCAGCAGAATAAATGGTTCGTAACATTGAAGTTGAAGGTTGCAGGATTGTTTCTTCTCAGATTAATTAGTCGAAGAAGGTGATTTGGTCTCCTCTGGAGCATGGTTGGATCAAAGTGAACACTAATGGTGCGATTGGAAGAGCTAAAGATTGGAGCACTACAGGTGGGGTCTTACGCGACTCAATCGGCAGATGAATTGTTGGCTTTCAAAAATTTGTAAGCTGTGGGACTGTATTGAATGCAGAATTTTGGGCAATTCTTATAGGCTTACAAGTAGCTCAAGGTCGAGGATTTTCTAGAGTAATTATAGAAAGTGATTATAAGGTGGTAGTGGAGTTAATTCTTAAGAGCTTTGATGGTGTGACCATGACTACTATAGTAAGGCGAATCAAAGAGGTATCTAGGAACTTTATACAGGTCAAATTTCAATTTATAGGCAGGGACGATAATGGGATTGCTGACTAGTTGGCTAAGACTTGTAAGGCTACTGTGACTAACATCCAACTTATGGAGGTTCCAAGTTCATACATTTAATCATTGTTACCAAAAGACATTGCCTAACCTTAGTATGCTTATTTCTTAGATTGTAAGGCTTTTAAAGCATCTTTATTTACAAAAAAAAAAACCAAAAATTAAGAATCGTGATACTACATTCATATGAAAAAGAGTATATATACTAGTGTCCAAACTATTCTTTCTACCAACATAACACCTATTAAAAATCAAAGGTTTTTTTTTAAAAGATTTTAAAACAATGGTATAATTTTAATTTTAGTTTGCATAATATGTTAAAATTTTAGTTTTTTTTTACATTTTATAAAAGGATTAATTTTTCAATTTTTATCTTTCTAAATTGTTTGAATTTGAGATTTAATCTTTATACTTTAATTTTTAACAGTTTTTATACTTTTATAATGTTATTAATTAGTACAAATAGTTGTTATCATTAATTTTTCAATTAAAATAATACGTGGTTATATATAATTTGAAAGTGGATTTTTTTTAAAGTAATAGTTGGATTCCATTAAAAAAGAAAGGAGGCATGAAAGCCAAGTGTCCAAATAAAACAAGACTTAGGAAGCTTAACCACCCATTAATAAAGAGCAATAAAACATAAATGAAAGTCCCAAAACCTTAAAGCAAAACGCCAAAAAATAAAAAATCAAAAGTCTTCAAACGCATCACCTCCTTTAGTCTGAAAACAGAGAATCCATCAAAATATCTCCATATTTTCGAAAACCATCCTCTGAAATAAGGTACCAGATATGGAGAGGGGTGAGTCAAAGGTCATCAAAGTAAAAGATAAAGAAGAATTCCAATAAAACAAACTTAAGAATTAGCAAGCATGGCAGTACTTTGCTTACTCTTCCGCCACCACTTTTTCAACCAACAAAGGAGCTTCCTCAATCCAATATCGTGATTCATTTGAGTGTCTTTCCAATCTAGCCAAGTGTGCGCCGCTTCATTAGCTGCACGACGAACATGCAAAAAGGTAATGTGCTGAAAAAAACCCATGTGTTGTTGAAAATCTGCAATAAGTGGCCCCAATATTGATCTATCTTGGTTTCTTGACTGAACTTTTTTTATAACAGAAAGGGAATCCCCTTCCACTTGAATTGTCGTGAACCCAAGATCGAGAGCAAACTGGACCTCTGTTTCACATGCTTTTGCCTCTGCCACAAAAGGATCTGCAACATTAGAATGTAGGTAAGTACAAGCACCCATCAACAGACCCTTCTCATTCCTTATAATAATTCTTGATGTAGAACGATTGAGGTTTTTGTTGAAAGAACAGTTAAAATTAATTTTGACCATGCCTTGAGGTGGGGGTTTCCAAGGGATAACAGTAGGGTTATGAACATTAGAAGGGAAACCATGAATAGAATCGAGCTCAGTTATAAAGCTAGTAATAAAACCAGTAATATCTGTAGGAGATTGGCGACATCCCTCATGGACTAGATGATTCCGAGCAAACTAGATGGCCCAGGTAAAAACTGTTATCAACCACCTCTGTATATCACCACTGTCTCTGAAAAAGTCTACTAACCACCTCTTATAATCACAATTTTAGGGAGGAGTGCTGTTTGAAATTTGTAACAGATTCAGCACTTTCATCCCTACTGGGCAGGAATAAAGAATATGACCAACAGATTTAGCTTTTAATTGACATAAAGGGCAAAAACCAGGATTTGGAATGTTACATCTGCTAAGATTTGTGTAAGTTGGGAGAAAATTGTTGTAAATTTTCCACAGATGTATTTTAATCTTGGGAGGAACTTGCATCCCCCAAATCTTTGTAAAAAAGTTTTTCTCTGGATCTGTAATAGAATTCATAGGGTAGCCTTTAGATTAAAAGCGCTCATGTAACAACATATTGTAACCACTTTTCACACTATATTCCCTCGAGTTGTCTCTGTGCCAAATTCTCATATCCACTGGTTTCGACTTAGCAATGGGAATGGCTAAAATCGATTGCACCTGATCGACGTTAGCAATTTGACGGATAATGTCCTCCTCCCAGGTACACCTATCAGCATCAATTAAATCTGCTACCTTAGTATAGATTGGGTTGATGGCTTGACATTTAATTCTACCATCTCCATGACTAGGAAGCCAGTGATCATTCTAGACATTAATCGAGTTTCCATCACCAATCTGCCAGCCCAGGCCCTTTTCCAGTAATCCTCTAACAGCCATAATTCTTCTCCAATAAGCGAAGAGTAAGATCCCAACTTAGATGATAGAAAATCCGTGTGTTGAAAATATCTAGATTTTAAAACTTTGGTAATCAAGCAATCCGGATGAGTCCAAATATGCCAACATTGTTTAGCCAGCAAAAGAGATAATAAAAAATGATAAATCTCGGAATCCTAGTCCACCCATCTTCTTTGAAAAACACAAATCTTTCCACGAGCTCCAATGGATACCTTTTAAAGATTTTGAATTCCTCCACCAAAAACGGTTAAGCACAGATTCTAATTGATTACACATTGATTTAGGAAGCAAGAAATATTGCATAGCGTGAATAGGATAAATAGGAATTAAATTCTTGAAAATAAAAGTAAGAGGACTAGATTTCAAATGTAGAAAGTGTATATATTTAGAGTAGTGATTGTTTGAATTGGATTGGCTAGTCGAATTGGAAATCGATCGGGGTATTGATCCGGAGATATTCATCGGATTGATTGATCTATGAATTGAAACAATTTGGTTGAATCAAGCTAAAAAAATCCATTAAACTGATTTTTATGATTTTAAATAATTTCTTTAATCAAACAATAAGAGCCAATCGCTCGACCAGTTCGACCATTAACTTAATTTTAAAACTTTGTTTAGAATATATTTTAATCTTAAGCTTTGTTCGATAAATCATTGAAAAAATTAAATCCTTTGAAAATTTATATTTTCAATTGACTTTTTACGCATGTTTGATAATCTAAAATTAAAATAATAGGATAAAATTTTTAATCCAAAAATATATATAAAATCTTATTCAATTGGTGTCAATATCCTTGCTGGATCACGTGGACTTTTGATAAAAATCCAACGTACCACGTTGAAATAAGCCAATTTTTAATCCAAAAATGTTTGGAAACTCTCCCATTAACAATCGTGTTAAATACGGCTTTTTCAGAACAAAGGCCCCTTTGTCGGCCAGAAAATCGGAGACACATCATGTGCCCCATGTGGTTCCCGCTGTCAGCTTTCCGGCGACTGGCTTTCCACTTCACTGTCCCGACGTCGATTTTCCGGTGGCCTGACTTCAACTTGTCGTATTTGACCGGCGGTTGGAGGTGGGAGGATATTTCGATCGTCGACGATGTGCTGTGGACTTTCGTCACGGTCTTGGAATCCTTAGCTTTAATCTCTATGCTGTGTTTCTTCTTCATATTCTGTGGATGTACGCTTTGATTGGTTGGAGATATTTGTACATAAATCCCCTTCGCCTTAAGTTTGGTGGTAAGTTTGCAATCGCTTCGTAATCTCTGCTCTTTAGGATTGAGAATTGAGATGAGAGCTTCTTATTACTATTATTATAATACATAAATTGTTTTGATTTCATGATTCCATAGCTTGTTTATTGATTGAAAGTATCTGATGGTTTCTTCATTCTTGAGCAACTGTTGAGAGGATGAAGAAAGGGTCTGGGTTTATTCTCTCTTTTAGAATTTGGTATTTTTTAAATTTTGAATTATTTTTTTAAAATTTTCTTAAATTGAATTAATTATCTCATATAAGTTTATATTCCAAAATTTAGCTAAATACAATGACGGATAATTAAAGGAAAAAAAACTTCAAAATCAGTTTCTAGTATCATAGGATTTTTGGTGTTTGTGTAAATTGTGGTAATTTTATTCTTTGCAAAAAAATACTATTTCAGTATATATAAATTAAATAATTTATTTATTTAAAAATATTTGAATAAAACTAATTAAAACTTTTATAAAAGTTTTTAATTATTTTATTTTTATTGCAAAGATTGAGTTCAACATCGGGTCAATCTTGGGTTCAGATTTTTTGAGTTAGATTTTTTTAAATTTGATTTTTAAAAGTTCGATTTTTTTATTTTTAATCAAAATATAAAAAGTAAATTCTAAAATTTTGAAGAGTATAAAAATTTATAATATATTTTAACTTAAAATTTAAAACTGATTTATTTAAAATAAAATTAACAGAATTTAATTTGTATAAGTCGATGATGAAATTTATTTTTTACCATATTTGAATGCCATAAAAGTTTGCATGTGGTAGAGCGAACAAGGTTTTTGCTTTGTTAAAATATCTCAGAAATCTATGTTTTAAAAATTTAAAATTTTTATTTTTGTATTTTTATTTTTAGAAATTGTTTTATTTTTAATTTTAAAATTTAGATTTAAGTTTTAACAATGTTATTTTTTTTATTAAATTTATTGTTGTAATATTTTGAAATAAAAAAATATTCACTTTGTAGTAATGTAATTGAAAAAAATATATAATTTTTGGCTCGTGAACTTAACAATTAAGTTTATTTTGATAATTGTATTATTTTTGGTTAACTATTGCACTTGAACTTGACAATTAGGTTTATTTTGGTCCATGAACTTGAAAAATATAAAAGTTTGATGATGTGCACTCTAAGATTGTGCTATATCATCACTTGAAAATTAAAAAAAATTATAAAATTTTTTAAGTAATAATGTAGTACAATATCAAAGTGTATAATCGAATTGGTAGTTAAACATATCAAATCATCGGTTTTTTATTCAACTAATTCAATTGTTTTGATCCTTTGACAAATAATAAATAAATAATTAAAATTCATAAAAATTAAAAATAATAAAAAATATTAAATTGATTCAACTTGTTTATTTTTGTCCCGATTTTTTATTTTTACCAATTTCAAGTAGTTTCTGATTTAATCAATTCAACCTCATTGTTCATACATTATATTGATCAATTCTCGACCGTCCAATTTGATGTTATTCCAATAACATTGGTTATATCATCAAATTTTGACAAAATTCAAATTTAGGGATCTAAATGGATCTAGTTGCCAAGTTCAAGGACCAAAAATACATGTGCTAAAGTGGATCTAGTTCCAATTTCAAGGACCAAAAATTAGAGTATCCTTTAAAAATGATGTAATTAATTTGAATTTAACAAAAAAAAATGAACAATATCAACCATTTGATTTAAATTTTGAAATTTAAAAAATAAAAATTAATTTATAAAATAGAAATATAGAACTAAATTTCAAAATCTTGAAAAGTACATGAACTTATGACATAACTTAACCTTTTGACTACTACTTCTATTTGATAACCAAAGAGAAAACTACTACTTCTTGCTGGAAATTGAATGTCCAATTAATCCCGTGCCAGTGTTACAAAGGTTGAAATTATGAGGCTTTGGTGTCTAAGTTTAACTCTCATTTTGCAGCTTATTTTTAGATTTATTTTGATTTAAAATTTTTATCATGCGTCCTCCAACTTTTATTATTTGATTTTAGATGAATTTGTGTTATGATTTAATGCACAGTTCATTGGTTTTTTCATTTTGATTTTTAAAATATTTTTTTCTCTATTTTAGTTTCTAATGTTATTAAATGTTTCCAATTCAATTTTTAAAGGTATTAGATGTTATTAATTCAATAATTTGAACATTAAAAAAATATTGAAATATCCAATCAATACTGCCATGTGTTATACAATAATGTCATCATTCAAAAAATAAAAAATATAAATAAAGTACAAATATATAAAAAAATATAAATAAAATTATATATTTAATTTTTTTAAAATATGTTGGAACATTTTAAAAATTGTAAAAAAATTTAAAAATTATTAGAAATTGTAAAAGATTTTAAAAAATATTTTAAAATGAAAAAAAGGTAAGAAATAAATAAAATATAATTTACAAAATTTGAAAAATATTTGAAATATTTAAAAAATTCAATTCATTGAATTATAAAATAATTATCGTATGTGATATCCTTCCAATAAATAATGATGTTTTATTCAAGTAAATATAATTTATAAAAGTTGAAAAATATTAAAATGTCTAATATATATATATATTTAAATTTTTTTAGTAAAAAAATATCATTTTTATATATTTATATATTTTTTGTAATTTTTCATTTTTAAAGATTTTTAGGTTTTTTTTTTTGAAAGATGACGTCACTATGATGTCACTATATAACACATGACAACATAGGGTTGACCGAATTTCTCGGTCGGTAGTTTTTAACGTTTAAAGGACTAAGTTGAGAATGTCTGATAAAATAGTGTACTTTATAATCTCAAATGTTATTATAATAAAGGACCAATAGTGAAATTTTACCATTATAATTGTAATGGCAAAAAAAAAAAAAAAGGGTGGTTGGACGCGTAAGCCTTCCTGATATATAGTTATGCAGATAGAGGGACCAATAGTGAAAATTTATGTGTGTCACGAGGAAGGCCTTCAGGGCCTTCTACTAGTATAATTTCCCTAGCTTCGCTTGGGGAAACCTTAATAAAAATTTTTCCTTAAAATTTTATAAATAATAAATGATGTGATAATTAATATACATATATAATTTTTATAAATATGAATAATTTTCATTCAAACATACTTTTTTTATTACTTATAATATATATATATATATATATAATTTTTATTTTTAGAAATTCTTTGTTTGTCATCCCTAATTCATTTATGGTAAATATATAATCATTTATTCCAATTACATTAAGTTAAAAATATTTTTTTATAAAAATATCAATAGGACACGTGATAAAATCTTAATCCATTTGTAGAGTTAAAATTTTCCGTTATTTATGTGCCAAATAATTACTCTTTTATTAAATAAACTGACAAATGATTGTGTTGAGTGTAGATTTTTTTTTTTAGATCAAATTATGATTATAATTTCTTTATTATGTTTAAATTTAGAATTTAATATGTATCTTTTTACATAATATTTTAATTAGTTGAAATGGATGATACCTGTAAATATTATGGTGAAAATGTTGAGAGGAATCCAACTTTGACGTGATGATGCTGCAAGTGGGAGGAATGGAAGGTGGAGGAAATTCACAGGATTTTAGGAAGGATGGGATAGTTCAAAGAGGCAGAAATGATGGGCTTTGCTGAAATCGCTAGCTATTGCTACTGGGGGGGATTTCAATAAGATTCTGCAGAAGCACAAATGAGAGCTTTTAACTTTGTGGGTTGCACGATATGGGCTTTACTGGTTATATATTCACACTCACATGGTGCAATCATCAAGAAGGAAGTCACGATATACAACTTCGTCTTAGGGCTAGTTTTTCAAAAGAATCTTTGGGTCAAAAAATATTTTTTAGCACGAACTAAAATTTTTTGTTTCGGGCCAAAAAAATGTTTTTACAAATTATTTTTTTGTCTCAAAAGTAGTTTTGAAAAATTCAAAAGTATTTTATTTAGCAATGCTTTTATCTCAAATTTTTTTATTTATTTCAAAAGTGATAAAAGCTTTGCTAACACGGGTTGGTGTAACAGATTCTCTCAAGCCAATGTTATACACTTATACTATATTTGGTTCAATGTAATGGAATAGAGTTGTAATCAGTAATTGAATTGTTTGATTGAATGAAATGAAATAGAATTGTAATAATATTATTATGTTTGGTTGAATGAAATAGATGTTGTAATAACATAAGGAAAGAACTTGAAATTACCAGAATACCCTTAGCAAATTTTTTAGGTAAATGATCATTGTTATTTTATTAAATTTTGATAGTATTAATATTAAGTATAATTTAATAAAAATAATAATAACTAATTTAATCATATTTTAATATAATTATTATTAAATACGATTTAATAATATGCTTGATATAATAATTATTAAAATATGACTTAATAAAAATAAAAATATATAATATTAAAAAATAATATATAATCTACTTTATTATTTTAAACTACAATGCATATTTATTGTGCTAGAATATCAATAGCGAAACAAATAATTTAATTATCCTCTAAATTAAAAAAATAAAAAATTAAAAGTAATAAATAACTTGATAATTATATTTTACATCCAAATATAATGTTCATACATTAACAAAAAGTTGCATGATGTCATTAGCTTATATGTTATAATCTATATGTTAAATTTTACAAGATAAAAAAGTTACAACAGTTTGTGGCATTCTATCATGTCATTATATCATCCAAATATTACATGTACAAAAAGTTACCAAAACATCACTAACACAACTATTATTTTTAATGGGTAGAAATAAATCTTCTCACCCATTCCAATCACACAAAAGAAGGTAGACCAAAAAAAACAAATATTTGCGTTGGATAGTTTGTAATTTTGCTCAACACATGAAAGCGCTCATCCTCAGTTAATCCTTCTACTTCACATAAGATCAAATATAATTTTTGGGCACTTTTTTGAATGAACATTTCTGACTTCTCTTGAATTAACCATTCGAAGGTAATGCTCCTACTTAATTTAAGGTCAACAATCCATATGTTTTCTCTCAATAACGTGATAGCATCAATAAATGAAATCGAAGAAATTTGTTCACTTCCATCATAAATCTTTTTTTCTTCTTTAAAAATGTGAAATCATCTTGGTTTAGTTTCGACGGCTGCGATTGTGTAGCCGAGACATCCATCTCATCCAAGGAAACATCTTCATGTCCATGGTAATTGCTTCCTTTTTTAGGATTCTTTGTAGTAGCTACATCCTCAACATCTATTTCTTCAACAATATCAACAACTGTTTGAGCATCTTTCTTAATTGCTCGATCTTTTGCGTATATGGAAGTAAGTTGATCATAATAAGGGAAACTACGATATTTGAATTGATCGACTTCTTTATGACTATAAAAAAGAAGGAATCCACATTAGATATAAGTTTGGTCAATACAATATAATAAAGACAAAATATAATTATTACACTTATATATGAGTTCCACACAACATCTTCAGCAACAACCATCTACCTATGCTTGTCCCAACCAAAGCCACTATTGTCTTTTCCTCTAAGCATGTTGTAAACGATTACCCATTTCTTTTTCAATGTTCTAATCCTCAATTCAAGATTAGGTCTAGTCTTCAACATATCATGAGGTAAAACTTTTTCTAACATTCTTTCCAGCTCATTTAAATAACCGATCTTGAATCCCGTATATACGTTAAAAGTTTCAACATTGTGCAAGTCGACCATATAGACAACCAACGCTGCATCTTGTTCTGGAACCTATTTCCTTTTGGTTCCTCAAGAATTCTAGGAAGAATTTGTTGTTGATTGTGAAAAGCCTACCATAACTATCTTAAGAAAAAAATACAAAATAAAATTATAGGTTCGATATTATGAATAAGAAGATAAACAATTTAAAAAATTATAACAATGATGAATCAAAAGAAAATAAATTAAAATTATAACTCAACAAGTCTAATACAATACATAAAGATAATACAAACAACACCAAAATTTCATAAATTAAGTATATAAAATAACATAAATAAATTAACATTCTACTATGTTTTACGATAAAAGCTACTTAACGCAAAAGTTTCTAAGTGCATGGAAAGCGAGTCGCCGGAAAGCTGACGGCGGGAACCACATGGGGCACATGATGTGTCTCTGATTTTCTTGCCGACAAAGGGGCCTTTGTTCTTAGAAAGCTTGTATTTAACACGATTGTTAATGGGAGAGTTTCCAAATATTTTTGGATTAAAAATAGGTTTATTCCAAATTGGTACGTTAGATTTTTATCAAAAGTCCACGTGATCCAGCAAGGATAACACCAATTGAATAAGATTTTACATATATTTTTATAAAAAAATTTGAGTTTGAATTCTATATATTTAATTAAATGTAAAGTTTTTATAAGATAATATAATATTAGAATAAATAGAATAAAATAAATTGAAAATAATCTCTATTAAGTGTTAAGTAGCTTTTATTTATTTATTTATTTATTTTTTGTTTTAAAGTAGCACATGCATCTGATGGATGAATATTTACGATATTCAGTTCATCATCATCCTCTATCACATTTTTAAGTAATTCTTCTCCCAGTTCCGCTTTAATAGGATAAAGACTCATGTAGGTTTGAATAAAATTATGTAGCAAGCAATATGCAATAATGTTTCTATCGTGCACCCTCACAAGATAAAATGATGGACTCATAAGTATTCCCATCTAAGTTTTAATAATCCAAAGAATCTTTCAATAACATTTCGCGTTGAAGCATGCTTTATATTGAAAAATTCTTCTGGAGTACTTGGTTGGTGACCCTGACGCCATTCATTCAAATGCTATCTTTGTCCCCTAAAAGGCGCAAAAAAACCCTCACAATTTATGTAATCAGCATCAACTAGATAATAACAACATATAATAAAAAATAAAAAAACTATTTATCATGAATAGCTTTCCCAAAAAAAATTTGATCTTAAAAATTAATTAAAGTTCCTCCAATTCTTCACTTCACTATGAGGAACTTTTAATCCATATCTCCTACTAATGGCATATCGAAGAACTCGTCCATCAACAACGGAATCTTCCCAACCAGAAAGAACATAAACAAATTGTATATCAAGTGTACAAACACCTAACATATTTATTGTTATTGTCATTTTTTCGCGTTCGATATCTAGATTTGTTAACATTTGAAACTCTAATATTAATGTGAGTTCCATCTAAATCACCTAAATAATTTAAAATATAAAATTAAATTTTCATTATTTTGTAATTTAAAATAGAAAAAAGGATTAAATTAGATAGAAAACATATAGGTAAATAATAAGTGTGTGATTGTTTTTTTATTATCTTAAATTTACTTGGTAAATAAATCTCATGGAAGTTTATGGATTTCCTTCAAACCTAATGGTGTACTACTCGAGTGCACAACAGAATCCCCCATTTCAATGGAGGATAAAATTGAATTAAACCATAGATTTTGTTTGGTTCTATCTCTATTTTAATTATTTCAATTATCATTATTTTGATTTATTAATATTATTGTCTTTGACTAATGTTGAAGTTGAAGTTAAATTTTGTTATTAATTCTTGTAATATATGTATTATAGATTTAGTTTATGCGCTTTAATTTGATATTTAGTTTTTGTATTTTTTTTAAATATAAAATTTTGATTTAAATTCTACAATTTTTAAAATTTTATGTAGCAAATATATTATTATATATGTAATGTCATGTCAGCTTGTTATTTTTTCATAATATTCACAAAAGAAGCCACGCCATTTCAGTTAATAGATTTAATTATTGAATTTTCAAAATTTAAAAATGTATAAGAACGAAATATGATCAAATGAGAGAATATGAATGAACTCCATAGCTTACGCATGATATGGGACTAGTAAAAGAATTTGGCTTGACGGATTAAACTTTTACTACTTGAGCTAGTTTTGAAATTTCAAAATTCAAAAAGTATAATGACTAAAATTAACTAAATTAAAGTATATTAACTAAATCCATAACAAACCCATAATATAGGGACTAATTACAAGTTTCGTTTTCACTTAACAATTATGGAAGTGGATGAAATCCACTTGGCAAGTGAGGGGAAAAAAAGATACTAAATGATTGATTTAGGTGTGAACTTCAATCATTAAACACAAATAATTTCATTGAATTGTTGATCAACCTTTTTGAAATTATCAAACAATGGCAAATATCTTTGTCTGCCCCCCATTCTTTCTTTTTCCCATTTTTAAGTTTGGGGACCATTTATTATTTTTATTATCACTTTTAGCCCTCATTCTGAAAAGGAAAAATAAAATGATAAGGGCCCTAATTAGTGCTCCTCAAACATCATCTTGTCCACAAGAGTATGAACATGCATGCACTATAGAGGGGAAAAGAAAACAGTTATTATATTTTTATTTTTATTAAGTTCTTGATTAAATTAGTGTTACGAGTTAATTAGGTATTATAGAAGAGAAAAGAAAACACTTATTATATTTTTATTTTTATCAACTTTATAAATTAGATGTTTAATGTTTAAGGTTACATGTGCTTAAATTTTTTTTTCTATGTAATTTAAAATTAAATGTACAAACTATATTATGTTTATAATTAAAGGATTAATTTACTCTCTAGTTTAGAATATAGGGATCTGTCATGCGATTTTACCTTTTTTTTTATAAAAGGTTTAGGGTTTGTAAAAGAGTTTATAATTTTTTTACCATTACAAGCTCATAAGTTGGAGAGAAGATGTAATAATAATTTATTTTTTACAATTATCATTTAATTCACTTGCAGTACATTAAATATAAATTTCCTAAAAAAATTATTATGCAAAAGATTATATCAAACAGTGACCCACGTCATCTGTATCTATTTATCAATAATGTATTATGTTACATTAATATTTTTATCTTGAAAAAAATTAAATTTAAATAGAGATTTTGAAATTTAAGATAAAATTGTTGATATGAAATTTAACTATTGGAAAAAAATAATATCAAGGATAAATAATTTCTTTTTAAGCTTTTAACATCATAAAAGAGGATAAAAGATAAGATAAGAGAGAAGATAGTATCGCTTTACACTTTATTTAATGCTAAAGAAAATCATTTCTTCTCTATAAATACATTTACAGGGAAGCCATTGGCAATCCATAGAGGTATTTAGGTGTAAACAAACCAAATACACCAAACATGAAAAACACCATCTCTTTAGCTCTGCTTCACCTTGCATTTTGCTTCACTTCAGTTTCAGCCCTGGAATTGCATGGAACTGGTGCCAACATGGTCGAAACAACTTGCCAAAAGACACCCTTTTACAACCTATGCGTCTCGGCTCTTAAATCCGACCCTCGAAGTTCCGGTGCCGGCGTAGCGGGGCTAGCGCAAATCGGAACTGATAAACTGAAGGCCAAAGCCACCGCAACGCTGCGTCAGATCACAGCGTTGCTTAAAGTGGCCAAAGATCCGAAGTTGAAAGTGGCCTTGCGTGACTGTGCTGATTATTACAACGCCATTATTAAATACGATATCCCGGTAGCAGTAGAAGCCGTCACGAAAGGCGACCCGAAGTTCGGTGTGGAGGGGGCGACGGATGCAGCTAATGAAGCCGATGCTTGTGGCAGGGGATTCAAGAACCGACCCAAGTTTCCAATTTATGCTAGCAACAAGGTTGTCCATGATCTTTCTGCTGTGGTTGCTTCCATTGTCCAATTATTACTATGATCTTTTAACTGTTCTGCAAGAAACTTACTGTAATGTTAAGTAATGTGCAATAAAAATGTATGCACAGATGTGTTAAATGATTAGAAGAATGAATGATTGGCACTGAAACAGTATGTATGTCAATCATTATTTGTCCTCCAATCACATCTTTCCGACACAGATCCTTGAGAGACAATGATGTCTCCCCTGTTTGAAGACGCCCAACTCTGTTATTACAAATCGCGGAACGTTATAACTATAGATCCCATATCATTTATTATAGACAGAAACCAAGTCAAGAATTACGTAGTGAGGACTGAGATATAATTAAAGATGGATTAAATTGAAGTATTTGTATTGTAAGAAGAGCTAGAAATAGAATTAGACCATTTAGCTGAAGGGTTCAAAGCCACCCCTTCTCATAAAATTATTGAACTAAAATCTTAGAAATTATTAGGATTTCAAGACTTGCCTTGTTTTGTTAGCTCTAAATGAGGAAATGGTGAATATTATTTGGTGGGAAAAAGAGAGAGAATCTAATAGTCATAATGGAATTTTTGAACCTTCAACTTTACTTATAAAAATATTATTTTAAATTTTTATTTAATTTTTCGTTTTTTAATAATTAAATTTATAATTTTTATCAAATTACCTCAAAATAAATAACAAAATAATTTTATTGATGTGATTTACACGTAATGCTACTTTTTTATAGAATTAAAAAATTAAATAAATCATTATACCGATATAGTAAATAGTGCCTGAGCCAATTAACTTGAGGTTCAATTAGATTTGTTTCAACTGAAATTGAAAAGATATTTGGGTAGAGTGATGTCATTGGCTTCCTTCGGATAAAGTTTGCAGCATTTGGCACTATGCTCATCACAACCTTATGCGAACCAAAGCAACTAACTTTTCTTAAAGTGACCATAACTTTCCGTCATTCATTTGTCCATTCTATTATTAATGAAATCAATTGGTAATAATTTTAAATTCCATCCTTAAATTAGATTAATTTTCCCATTATCGACCTGTGACCCGAGTATTCAACTGAGACCGATCCAATCCAGTTATGATAGTCTACGTGGTTTGATAGCATGTGTTAACAGGTAGGGTGTTCGCATCATCATACAAGCGAAATCATATTTAAGGAACATGTATTAATTCTAAAGTAATGTATGTGTTGATTTGCATGAAAATTTACTTAAGACATCACTTTTCGAAGATCATATCATATAAATAAAAAAATCAACATCTTTAAAAGACAGACACACAAAAGTACTCAACAAATTCAAAATTTTTTTATTCCTAATTAATCATCATTCAATACAAAAGATACCTAAACAATCAGTCTTAAAATAACAATGAGGCAATGGATTGAAGAAGACAAAAAGATCATGCACGGCCTTGTTTCGATAGGAGATCGGTGACCTCTGCCGCTTTCCGAAGTTGTTTTTGCATCTCTAAGCTTCATTTCCAGCATCTATTGCACTCTCGACAGCGAATTTCGGGTTCCCTTTTTCGATTTAAAAGTCGAGACACAGAGATAGAAATATGGAGTCCTTTTGCAAGTGGTTTCAATCAGGTTGCTGGCAGTGACAAAATAGAGCTTCAAGTATGAATAACGAGATGGTTTTGGTAATGTTTGGGTGTTGGGAATTTGAAAGAAAATTGATTGGTGCCTTAGAAATTCAAATCACTTTCATGCACTTTGGTAAAAAAATCGTAATTATAGGCTCCCTAAAAAAGAGTGAATTATTAGAACTCCTTAAAAAAGGTATTTTAGTGTCATTAAACTTCTATTGCGAAATAGGATTAGCAATGTGGACAGAGAAATGATAACTTCGGTCATCTTTCTTTTTCAAACTTTTCTTACGAGGTTGGAACTAGATTTGTTCAGGGTTAGGTTACTTATTTAGATTCGAAAATTCATTTGAAATTTGAGAAGTTTGAATAAAAATACTAAACCCAAAAAATAGATTTGAACAAAAAATTAAATTTGTTTAAAATATGGGTTGGACTCAAACATTAAATGTTCAAACTTAAGTCTGGTCTGATCTATTTTTAAGTTTATAATATTTATATTATGTTATTTTTATATATTATGTAATTTATAACACATTAAAAAATAAACATATACTAAATATATAATACTACTCTATTGTAAACATTAAAATAATGTTAAGGTAACCATATACAAAATTTCAATAAATAAAAAATATTGAAATATTAAATTAAAATAATATAATTTTTTTTAAAAAAATATAATATAAATATGAGCGAGATTGAATAAAATTTTAAGCTCATATTTTAGGACTGATCCGAACTTGAACAAACCTAAAGTATGTTAATATCATGTTTAAGCATGATCTGAATTCAACCCGACCTGGCATCAACACCACTAGTTGACACATGGGATTAGAGAAGGGAGTTTAGCATATTTTTCCTTCCAATTCATGCATTATTATAAGGCCTAAATTTTAAAATTTTTTGGGTACATCACCATTACATTTTCTTTTAGAAGGATACAGTGGAGTTATGTTTCGTATTTTTTTTTTTTTTCTCAATTAAATATTGCTTTTAATTTTCCATTTAAATTTTATTTTTTAGTTTCACACTTTAATTTTAATCAATATAGGTTATTTTAATATTATTCAACCTACAAATTTAACTTATAAATAGACCCCTTTTCACCCTAAAAAAACAAATCAATACACATTTGGATTAGCCACACAAATCTCATGTATTAGTAGCTTATCGTAGATAAGGGCATCGCAAGCCCTATCCCAAACACAAGGATCTAGCGATCTGTTCATATTTCTCCGACCAACTCAAACTCAAGGGACCTCCAACCAAATCTCATGTATTAGTAGCTTATCGTAGATAAGGGCATCGTAAGCCCTATCCCAAACACAAGGATCTAGCTATCTGTTCATATTTCTCCGACCAACTCAAACTCAAGGGACCTCCAACCAACTCAAATAGGAAGATAATGCGCATCAGCGTACTCGAACCACGTCCTCCTGCATTGATAACAGTGCCCATGCCAATCGAGCTAAGATTCAATCGACTCAATCTTGCTAGGCCTTCCAAGCTCATTTTGATCGCAATGGCTCATCGGCCAACACAGATGGAGCTTGCAATCGCTCCAACGCTACTTAGGCACAATCTTGCACTACTCAAGTGCGCTCAAACTAATTGCCTCAATAATAAACTACACATGCTCCAACGATCCTCAAGTGTACTCTAGTTCGTTGCTTATAGAAGCCTTCATTAGTTCCAACAGCGAGAAACATAATCGATTCTCATGTTTAAACAGTAGCATAGTTTGCTTCTAAATTGTTGAAAATATACTGCTGCAAAACAAAACCGTTAGCGCTGACAGGAAACCAAATTGAGTGTAAATAAAAAGGGATCACTGTGTCGTGGAAGAACCACTACCTTAGAAGCAAATTCACCTTGATTGGTGTAATTGTGTAGTGGACGTTGCCCCTCAAGATTAACACAATACTTCAATATTCGTACATCCGAATAAAAAAAGTGGAACACAATTGGCATTACTCGTATCAAAAGAATGGAAACTAAAAAACAAAAGCAGTTGATCAGAAATCTGATCGAAAAATAAGCTGGAAGAAACTGGTGAAACCACGTAAGATTCAATTCTTAAGAAAGATTGGAAGAGTCACAAATGGTTCCGCTTAAAACTCAATCTCTTAAACAAAATTTTTTCTCTCATGTAATTTTGCAGAACACCAAAATTTAAAAAACAAAGAGAAGTTTTTTTTCTCTTGTTGTGTTTTGTGAAAAATGAGGAGAATAACCTCCTATTTATACAATTTTCTAAAGGGTAAAATGATAAAATAATAGTTTTAATTCCAAAATATAGTAAAAATTTCCTCAACTGAAAATATTCTGAAAATACTTTCTACAACTGTCAGAGATTTTATGCAACTGAAAATATTCTTTTGCATCACCAACATACTAAATAGCCATCAATATAGCTTAACTACTTTCTAAGCAAATAAAAACTCAATTTAAACATGAGAGGATGGAGAAATCATTTCTCTTGCCCATAATCAAGCTTTCTCACTCTACCCAACAGACCTTAAGTTGTGGTTGGAAGAAAAAGATGAAGGAAACTAGCTTGAATGGAGGTTTTTAGAATGGAATTTAAGAAAGAAGCAAGGTTGGTGGTGAAATTTGAGGTAAGAACGGAAGAAGGAAGCAAGAAAATGGAACAAGAAATTCTCCTCCTCCTTCAAGTGGACGACAACAAGTGCGGGAAGAAGCCAAATCTCTTTATTTTTAATGCAGAATACTGGTCAACAGTCGAAAAAAAAAAGAAGTGGTCCACAATAAACCTTTGTTGTAAAACCATGATCCAATTGCCCTAATTTAATCCCACCTTCATCTAATATCTCAAATTATAAACTCTTATAAAATGACTAATTTACCCCTCTAATGGTAAAATTGCACATCTTAAACACTTCCCACTAAGTCCAAGACTCACTCAACAGCATTACCACACTTCAATTATAATTCTCAATGTCACACTCCACTATGAAATTATTAATTAATCTAAATTTTATTTTCTAAAAATTCACTGTACGCTTCCTTGAACAGTGCCACGTAAGACATCACAAATTTTAGGATGTTACATCATTACTATGATAAAGCTAGTCACGTTAGACCTTAATGCTAAATGGTCCTTAATGATTTGATATGGGAGCAAAATACGAAGGTTGCACACAATGTTCCGATATCTTAAACGAAAATGCGGGTGAGAAAAGTTCAACATCTAATCAGTTACGAGATTAATGGAAGATTGATGCTCGAGTCAAACATGAAATTACCCTTGAAGACCATATTGAAGATATAGGGATTGTCTTGAATACTCGGTTGAAGTTTTATAAGAATAAAGGTGTGCAAATTTGTGAAGACCTAAAGGCCCCAATTGTTCTACCAGTTCTGTTAGAATGCTTGTTCATATGGCACCATGTCATACCCCATTAATGAACTTTAGAATGGAGCAAGGGGAGTGTATTATCCCTAGTAAATCTTATTTGCTTTATGACTTATTTGATTGAAAATTGAGCTATTGAAATGATACTTCAGAAGTTCTGTAAAAAATCCAGAGGAGCGGGAAAGCTCGAACAACAAACACGATTAGTGCAATTTGAACTTAAGCTACATTTGAGACGGTGAACACTCTTGATTATCAGACCATTGGGGTTTGATGAACAACAATTTTGATTGAGGATACATTTCGATTTTATTTAACATAAAATGAGAAGTAAAATTTATTGATAATTCTGAAATATAATAAGTAAATATTTGAGTTTAATGATAGTATCTCAGATGATAATATGAGGATATGGAGCATAAGATTAAGCAAAACATTATGGGCGCTGTGTAGCCGATTTAATGAAGGCATTTATCAATTGGTATTTTTTGAGGATTATTTTGCTGATTTTGATCAAGATAAAATAGAGATAATTGAAGATCATATTAGTAATATTATTGATCGTTTGAATCTCGTTTGTTGACTTGATGGTTAATGATGTTCATTGTTCTAGATGTAATCTGGATTTGATTTGCGTCAATCGCGTTGCTGTTATGACTTTATTCTCCGCTTGTAATTCACCAAAAATAAAATATTATTAATCATTTATGTGGTGAAAAATCAGCAAGTATATCAAAATATTATCTCACTTATCCTTCACTTCTAGTTGAAGTGGTGAGGACTATAAACAGGTGGTAGTGGCATGAGATCAGCTAGTGGAGAGCTTAGAGAGCATGATTTGATTCCTTTGTGAGAATTTTTTTTGTGTTTTTATTTCAACTTTGAGTGTTTATCTAAAAAAGTAAAAGCTAATTATTTATCATCATTTAACAGCAAAGAGAACTTAACATCAGCCTAGAGTAACAATGAGGCAATGGATTGAAGAACAACAGAAAGATCATGCACAGCTTTGTTTCCACTAAAGATTAACGAATTGGGTGGCTTTCCTGCAAAGTTGTTTTCACAATTCTGAGCTTCATTTCCAGCATCAGTTGCACTCTGAACAGCAAATTTGGGGTCGTGTTTCTCGATTGCATCAATGGCTACTGGGATATCAGCCTGGATAATGGTGTTATATGATTCAATGCAGCCTTCCAAGGCCTTTTCCAAGGTGGGGTCTTTGACACTTAAAAGCAATGCTGAAATCTGACTCAATGTGGCAATGGCTTTGGCATTGGCACTGTGAGCCACAATCAGAGCAAGCCCCGACACATCTGCGGTCGAACTCCGCGGGTCGGATTTCAAAGTCGAGTAACAGAGATTGTAAAATGGAGTATTTTTGCAAGTGGTTTCAATCAGGTTAATGTCTGAGTAGCTTACAGTGAAAAATGTGAAGCAAAATACGGCTTCAAGTATGAATAAAGAGATGATTTTGGTCAAGTTTGGGTGTTGAGAATTTGAAAGGTAACTGGAAAATGCATGTAAAAGGGTTTTGGTTTTAAAGAAAAAAACGTATTTATAGGCTACATAATGAATTTTCTCAATGAAGAGAAATCATATATGAGGAAAATAAGGCACAAAAATTTGCTATAATTTTGGCCCAAAGATTGTGGAAAGTAATCCCGTCCTCATAAATAATTCTATTATTATCCAATTTCATAAGAATTTAAATTAATAATTTGAAACCGATTGAGTATTAGCTCAATTGGCATTGAATGCAGGAGGATGAGAGTTCAAGTGCGCTGAAACGTATTATCTTCCTACTTGATACCGAAGATTAGCCTCAAGGTTCAGGTTCAATTTGATACATGAGTTTAGCTTCAAAGTTCAATTTGGTAATAGTATATTAAAGATAACATAAATCTAATTTCAAATTTTTATAGGTAAGGGTTAATAATATATGAGAAAAAATTGTATGAAACTGTGATTCCACACCATCTTTATCCCTTTCCAATAGGAGAATGACAAATCAAATTTTTCTCCTGATTTTCAGAAATCTGATTTGTCATTCCCTTATTGAAAATGGATAAGGATTACATAGAATCTATTATCATTTATTCTTTAATTTATTGTCATTTAAAGATGAGATCTATAAAGATCACTTGCCATAATTAATATTTCACTTTTCACCTCGGGTCCATTTAAATTTTAACAAAATATTTCTTTAAAAAAATTTACCAATTTAACAGATTTATGATGTACGGATATGAGAATCTTTTCATTGTGGACCAAGTACTTGTATAAATATTTTTTCATGTTTGTTTTATTGTCTATATTTAAAGTTCGTGATTATCTTTTCCAATAATATTATTTTTAATGTTTAAATTTGTGTTCTCCCCCAATGCAATATAACTTTTATTGGTAGTACTTATAATTATAACTGAACAAATTTTATACTGGAAATCATATTATACTTCATAGTTATGAATTTATTTTTTTAATAAATAAATTATCTCATTTTTTTAACCTAATTTAATCTTAGTTCAATTGATGATGTTGTTATTAGAGATAGTAAAAAAAACTCGAATTCAAAGAATTTCAATCCGATTTGATAGGGCCATGTTTTTTTGTTTGAAATTAGGTTGTAGGTCAAGTTAAGTTTACTTCTCAAATTAGTCAAGTTCGAGTTTAGGAAAAACAGACATGCATAATATCAAATAATAATAATAATAATAATTAAAAAATTATTATTCTATTTAATAAATATATATATATATATATATATATATATATATATATATATATAAATAAAAGTGTGGAATATTGAGTAAGAGTTAAGTATAGCTTTAATTTTTTGGTTGGATAAATTAATATTTAATTTTTGGATCGGATCAAGTTGTTATTGCAACAATAAAAATATAAATTTGAGCACATTTGAATATTCATTATTTTTTTGGTAAATAATATTTATTAATTTTTAATTTAAAGATGTGAGAGTTAATAGAGGGAAATTTATTTTATCATATAAGAATAATGAAAAGTAAAAAAGTAAAAGACATCAAATAGTCGAAATCTGAATGGTTATTACTATCTTCATATTACAATATCAAAGCGTCAATTAATTAAGAACTGTGATTTTAAACTTTGCTTAAATTAATATAATTTTAAAAATATAATAAAATATATAAAAAAATTCATGCAATGCAAAAGTTAGAAGTAAAAGAATTTATGGGTCGAGTAATCCGTTCGACTTGGTTAGTTTGAGTTCAAATTTTTTTAATTTTGAGTTGATGTATTTTAATCTATTTTATTATTTAAAATTAATAAAAAACATAAAAAATAATTTTATACTAATATTTATATATTTTAAAATTAAAATTAAATAAAAATATTTTGTATTGTTCTTAAAATAGTAAAACAAATCATTTAGGTGAACTTGATCAAGTCTAGCTCGAGCTTAAGTTTTGACCCCTGAATACCTCTAATTATAACCACTAGTTACATAATATGTTAATATTGCCAACTACATAAAGGGGCAGTGGTTAAGCCCCTTGTTGGCATCATAAATAATAGGGTTAGGATCTTGTTCTCATCCACCACATTTGTAATATGTACCAAAAATAATATGTTATTGTTGAGGATGGGATCTTGGGTTGGACCATCAACACATTAAGTATTGTTTTTTGTGGGGATTTTGTCTGACAATTCAATTGAAATCTTGAGTTGGTTTATAAAGTGACAATCGAGAGGTCGAGTGTCTAAAGAGGTAATAAATTTATAATTGGGTATCTGAAAAGGTAAATTATACTTGTTGTGCATGGTTGAACTCGAACTTATACCTTATAACACATAGGGCATTAACGAGTCGGAATGCTACCACTTGGGCTAGCTATAAGGCATTGAGCATGGTTCGACTTCTATGACACTCGATAAGGTGATCCTTTTTTATGATTCCATTGCTTATTCGGACACTTGAGCTCTCAATAGAGTTAATTTGACTTTGGAGGAGAATTTTGATTTTGTCACCTAAACATGTACTGTAAATAACTCAAACAAGTTCCCAAAGAATGGTAGGATGAACAGAATTTGAATTTGAATTTGGAGTTACATAATGAGAGATACTTATAGAGAATAGACATAATCCCACAACGTACAGCCAAAATTTCACATGGTAATTTAACTCACTCCCTCTCCTCCCCACAACTTCAGCTTGCAAACGAGGGATCAATTACCAGCAAAAAGTGAACTCCATCAATACATGTGATGTTGAACAACAAAGGTTTATCTTCTGTAACCATGGATAGGCCAACAACATTTTTATTTCTATCCAAAAAATCTGCTCATCTTTCCTTCAGCAGCTAAACCAGCAACAAGCTCCACTAGACTGCACAACAGAAACAGAAATAAGAAATCCGTTTTCGATCGAAATTAGAACTGTTATGCCACAATAATTGTCACGTACTAGGGGGTTTCCAAGGAATGGAACTGAAGCTGGAAGTCTCTCTGTTGCTCTTACCGGCGCATGAGATCCTTGGGAAGCCATTGGTGTACCTTTGGATGGCATTCCTACATAAAAAGGATTTGCATTGTACTTTTAACCTAGCACATATTAAAAGTGGGTGAATTTGAAAATCCCATCAGAGAAAAATATTTATTACCTTGAAAGATTATGACAATACAGAGAAGGATGGTAAACACCAAGGCAAGCATATTGCTACTAGAAGGAGCTGCTCCCTTAGAAATTTTCATATTCTTCAAGGCTTTCATCTGCTTTATCCTCGCGCGCTTTAATCTCGCAAGTTCGGCTAACTCCCGGATTAACTTCGGGTCGGCCGCATCCAACGATGGCGATCTCGGAGGTCGTGGAGGCTTAGGGGATTTTTTATTGCTCACTCTTTTACATTTCTCTCTCACTAATTTATTCTCTTTACCATCATCTTTGATATCAACATTCATGCCCGTCATTGCCTGCGTGTTCTTCGCATAATCCCTACCTGAATTCGAAGCATCACCAGACAAAGACACTCCATCGTCCGACGACCCTTGGGTGAAACTGCCTCTAACCTTAGCAAGCAGCAGTTCTGTCATGTTCTTAAGGCCTAAATAAGGGTTTCGGTTATGGTATTCTTCTTCTTCTTCTTCACCAGTGATCGGTTCTTTTTCAATGTCAAGTTCTAAATCTTTATCCCCATGAGCCATCGAAGTTTATTTGATCAGTTCTACCAATTCTCAAAGAACCAACCTTTAAGAAAAAGATATTTGTATGTCAAGAATTAGCCCACCACAAATATACATTATAAACCCACAACAATGAGAAGACAATAAGAGAAAATAAAATGCCTAGAAAGAAAGGCACGCTTTGATTCATACAAATGAAAAAACATTGAAAACCTAGAAAATATATCAATCAAAACCCTACAATCATCAATAAAGAAAGATCAAAAAGGAAATACCTTGTGAAGAAAGAAGAAGAACCCAGATCCGATGATAAGGGCAATGTCACAAGTGATAGGCTTTGCTTAATTTATCTGCAAAAAAAGCTCGTAATATATAGAATGGATCGACAGATACGAAAATTCAATGTTGAAGTAATTAACAGCTTTGACTCAAAAAATAAGATAAAATAGAAAATAGATAGGGAACTTGGAAAGTACTATAAGTGGAAATAGAACAGACAAGACACGTATGTAAAATGTAACAAACATGACATAATATCTTATTTTAAAACTAAAACCAACCTATGTTTTCCCTTATCATCATCAGTATTTTCTATTTTTGTCCTCATTTGATGTTAGTAGTAACAAATTATGCAAATTCTATTTTAGATCAATTAAGATTAAGCAATGGGGTTTTTTTTTTTTTTTGGGGATCATTAAACTAGAAAATATTTTGCTATAGTTGTTTTTCATGGAACCAAGTGTAAATAAATGAAATGTATTTGCTTTAATTTATTTTTAATATTAATAAGGACTTATGATTATATTTCACCTTTACTTGTGGTAGTGCATCCAATAATTTTCCTCTATGAATTAACCCAATTCTTTTTTAACCATGATAAATATTAAGCATCTCATGATATTCATATTGGGTTGCCTTTAAAAATGTAAAGACCCGATTTTAGTACTGTTAGAAAATGTGGTTTCAGAATTCAATTTCGTAAACCGAGTCAATGAAAATGTGAATAGAAGTATTCAGAAAGTTAGTATGAAAATATATTAGTAAATAATCGAGAAATCATTAATTAAAGTTCAGGGATTGAATTGTAAAAATCTAATTGCTATGAAATTTTAATTTAGAAAATGTTTGAGGACCTAGTTAGCAATAAATCAAAGGACCTAAATGGTTATTAGAGTAGCGACATGAATTCTTCAATGTCGCGATATTACACTTGGTTTTTTGTTTAATTCTTACATTTTGGTCCTTCAATCATTACCGGATTTGCGTAAGAGCTTTTGTAGGCTCGTTATAACCCGTAATTGATTAAATAATGTATTTATAAAGTTTTAGGATCTAATAACTTGTTTATTATATATGCAAGTGAAAATGTAGTTGTTCAGACAATGAATGTGGCATCTCACGTTAATCGGATCGGATGTGGGATGTTAAAATAAAATTATGCATGCTTTTATCAATATATACACACGTGCCAATTAGGCCTTGGTTTAATGGCAATGCTGAGATTTTGAGAATTTTAAAGATGTGACTTTCTCTTTTAGATCTATTCTAGTTAGGATTGTGCTTAATGATTCAAATAATATATAGTTATGCATATATTTTGATAGTTAAAGTTAGTAAAAGCAAATGGTATTTTGTTTGGATAGTTAAAGTTAATAAAAGAAAGAAAAATGAAAGATTAATTTAGCCTTAGCTGATTTGCGCGGTTAATATTGTGGTAATAAAGAGGATGTGAGTTTGAGAATGTTTAAGCGTAAAAAAAAATTAATTATAATAAATAAAAATTAATTGAAAAAAAATCGTATATGGATGTGAACGAACAAAAACATAATAAAACATACAGTTTTTTATTTTTTATTAAAAATCTAAATAATAATAAAAACAATTTTTACAATTTTTAGTTATTTTTTCTATTCTCTATGTTTTGTTTTTAATGGTTACATTGGTTTTTTTTTTTTTTTAATTTTTCAATTTAATTTATATAATTGAATCGTTGGACCAACCGAAACTAACCAACTTAATTTATTTTTTCAACCAAGTGTTTCTGTACCAAACAAAATATATTGCAATTTTTCTTTTAACTTTGGCCTCGTTTGAAAAATTTTGCAACATTATGGATGAGAATGTGAAAAAAAGGCTTAAGGGCCAAAGTGAAAAAACTTAAAAATTTTAAGGGTGATTTTTGAATTATGCCTTTTGACACTTGATATATTAAATTTGTATATCTTATCAAGGGTGAGCAAAATTGAATGGATTTGAATTTTTTTTTTTTAATTTCGACTTAATTAAATCGATTTGTTTGGTTTGTCTAAATCAACTTAAATAAGTAATTTGGTTTTTCAAGTTTGAGTAAGTTAAATTTTACAGTTTAAATAACAAATTAATTTAAATAGCCACAGTTTTGGAAATATGCAAATTGGTACTATAAAAAAATAAAATATTCAACATTATCTTAAAATTCAAAATATTTATAAAATATTTTCCCAAAATTTTATAAAGATATATATAGAGAATTTAAGAAAACTAATTTTTTTAAGTATATATATATATGCTAAATTATGATTTTCTTTTTAAATTCTAAGATAAAATATTTGAGGCTTTAAACAAATAAATTATTATATCAAGGTACTAATTATTTTTTTCTCTTATTTTGTTTTAAAAGATTTTTTAAATATATTTAATATTTATGTTCTTGAACTCAGAATTTAATTACATTGTCAATAAGATTTATGATCAATTTGATTTTTTTATTTTAACTCGATCAAATTCATCCGACTTAACTCAACTCGAATTTTATTTCACTTAATTTGATCTAAAAATTTTCAAATCAAGTTAGGATGATAAAATAAGACTCATCAACTCAACTAATCCGAAAATTTTTCACTCGATTTGGTTGAATGCTCAACCCTATATTTATAGGTCATAAAATATATAATGTATTTTATATTTACATAAAATTTAATAATTCATATTTTATAAATTTAAGATATTCATGTAACTCGATTGTATCCTGTAAACAAAACAGTTATTTTTGCAAGCTACATAAATTCGATTAGAAAAAACTCGAAATTAACGTTCCTTACTAAATTTGAATGTTTTAATATTTGACTCAAATGGTTTTAAAGCATAATCAAATCCAAAATACATGAGGAAGTTGTTTTGATGGAAAACCCCAAGGAACACTCTCTCATGAAGAATAAGAAGAGGTAGATCAAAGCAGCAAGAAAGTCAAACACAATGAAGGCCAAAATGGCAGCTATGGTAAGAAAAAAAATACAATGTATATATTTGGTTTTAGTGTGATTTGGATGAGCGGTGCGGTATGATATGTTTAGTTTATTTTTTTATTTCACGCTATAATATTTAATTTCGCTGTCATCATTATTTTTACATTAATGGCAGATAAACATACCGTCCTTCTAAACAAAGATGAAACTGACTTGATGGTAAAATTTGAGGATGAGATAGATGAATCCCTAGCCAAGAATGAGGTGGACAGGGAGGTTAGGAGTCTCTTTGACCAAAGAGGGAAGAAGTAGAATAAGGAAAAAAAAAAATGGATTAAATGCCTCATTGCTAAGTGTATGACAAAATTTAGGGTTTAGTTTAGCATTGCTTTTGAGAAGCTTTTAAAAAGTGTTTTGAAAAAGTGATTTTGAAAAGCTTGATTTAATATTTGTTATAAAATAATAAATAAATATTTTGAGAAAAAAAATGTTCATTTTAGACATGTGTTATAAAATAATAAATAAATATTTTAAATAAGGTTCAAATTAGTTAATATTATGATATTTTAATAAAAATATAGAAAATAATTTATTATATTTTTTATTAATATTTTAATATATGAAATATAAATTTTAAATATTTTTAAGCAATTAATTAAAGAAGGGAAAAAACAATGTGTTTTAGGGGTAAAAACGTAATTGAATTGTCAAAAGTGCTTTTGAGATGGAAAAGTTAAAAATTTTAATTTCTCCCTCTGAGGAAAAGTGCTTTTGAAAAGTAAAAAATTTCCAACAAAAAATTGTTTGTTTAGCATTGCTTTTTATGTTAAAAGTGCTTTTTATGTCAAAAGTGCTTTTAAAAACACCACTAAATAAAGCTCTAGGCTACGACTATTTCCTGATTAAGTTAATATGCTCTGAAGATTATAACACATTATTAAAGGGAGGCCATTGGTTCATTGACGACAACTACCTCAAGATCCGAAAGTGGCAGCCAAACTTTAGAGCATCTAAAGCCTCTTTCAACTCGATTGCTGTGTAGGTTCGTGTAAATGCTCTCTCTATTGAATATTATGACTCGATTATTCTTAACAAGATAGGGAAAAGCGTGGGAAAACTTATTAGGATTGACATGCAACTTCACTAGAAAATAGAGGAAGATACGCTAGATTTTGCATAGAAATAAACCTTGAAGATCCACTCAAGAAGAAAACAATGTCCTGAGTCGAAAACACAAACTGAGCCCCTGAGTTCAAAACCTAACTCAGCCAGTGAACTACTTAAAGATCACATAAGCACCCAAGAACAACACATCCCAACCGTGGAAATGATTCAATGATCGAAAGATGATTTGGGGTCAACAGATGGCTTTGGACCTTGGTTATTGGTCCAAAGAAAGAAAAGTAAAAAAGATGGAAAGCCTGCCTAAGTTTCATCTAAAAAGCCCTCCATTTAAAAGAGCAACAAAAAGGTTTTTCCTAAAATCCTGGCTAAAGGCAAACATGTATGGAAGCTATTTAATGTAGATAAAACAAAAAAAGGTTGATAAAGATGATAAAAACATCCCAGCTGCTAAAAGGCCTAAACTGGGAGAACCGAGTATGAGGCTTGATGTGGATCAAGGCTTGATGTGGATCAAGGCTTGATGTGGATCAAGGCTTTCTGTCTTTCCCCCATATAAAGCGTGAACTAGGATGAATCTGCTAGAACTTAACAAACTCGGGAAAATTTTCTCTGGAAAGCACCTATGAAATGATCCATGGTCAAGAAACCAGAAGTTTAAATCTCAACCAGTCAGAACAACATTGAAAAAAATCTTTGGAAAGCAAAACTACCACCTAAGCTTTAATTCTTTCTTTGGAAATACTTCAAGAAAATTATCATCATCCCAACAAATGACTTCCTCAGACACTCGGGAATGTGATTAAATGAAACAGGGGTCCGCCTGTTTTGTATAACCTTCCCGAAAACAGTCGAGCATATGTTTAGAGAATGCACAATAACTAAGGGGTGGTGATCGACTGTTAAAAACCGTGCTCCCTTAAGATCCTACTAGGACAGTGACTGGATCGATTGGCTTGACTTGAACATCATTGAAAAAGCCTGGCTGATTAAGCCAAAAATCTCGTGGCCTTTAGTGTTTACGTTCATGCTATGAGAGATCTGTCTATTGAGACTAATCTTCTCGTCAACTTGACTATAGGACAAGCAACAAAATTTTTTGTTGCTGGTAGCATTAAAAGAGTTCCACAAGCCTGTTTCATCCATGTTAGATGGCAGAAACCTAAACTTGGCTTTATTAAGATTAACATGGAAGGTTTTGTGCTTAAGAACCCTGGTTATAGATACCGAAAGCTACAAATACCGAAGCAGAACTGTGGGCCCTCTAAGATGGACTTAACCTTGCTCTCTTTAAAGCTTTCTAAACGTTGAAGTAGATATAGATGCTATGACACTCATTAGCTTTGTAACGAATTCAACTAAGGCAAATCACCTTTTACAAACTTTAGTTGATAATTGCACCGATTCCAACAATGGATGTTAAAGCATATATTTAGAGAAGCAAACCCCGAAAAGGAAACAATTTTTATTTGTCATCTTCCTCGAATTATAATTTTTAGTTTGATTTTAATGAAGCTCCCTATGAGTTAACTCATATTTTTTTGGTAGATGGCATGTTTGAGTTTATACTAAAAGATAGCTAAACATTTTACAATAGAGAAAATATTATTGAATCAACTCAAGACTTGATACATGAGAATGCCTTGTATATATAGGCAATTACATCAAGAACTTCAATTGACTTCAACTGATAATAACTAAACCAACTACCAGTAACTATACTTAACTGACTACCACTACTACTCATATATTCTCCTGGTTTTCATGATTCTCTAAACCTGAAGACAGCAAAGGCAACACCCTCAAAGCATTTTGAAAAGTTAACAAACTTCTTAGGTGTAAGTGGCTTTGTGAGGATGTTTGCCACTTGACTTTCAAAAGGAATAAAATTCACTTGTAACATTCCATCAACCACTTTTTCTCTAACAAAGTGATGATCAATCACAACATGTTTAACCTTAGCATGGTGAGTAGGATTGGCTGCCATGGAGACCATAAAAGTACCATCACACCACACAACCAAAACTTGTCTTAATGAAACTTTCAACTCATTTAGCAGCTGTTGAATACTCAGCAACTCAGACACACAATTAGCTAAGCTGCGATACTCAGTTTCTGCAGATGATCTAGACACCATTGATTGCTTCTTAGAGCACCATGACACAAGATTTGCACCAAGGAAAACACAGAATCCTGTTGTGGAACGTCTATCTTCCACTGTTGAAGCCCAATCTACATCTGAATAACCCACCAAGTCAGTTGAACCACCCGTAAAATGCAAACCAATATCCAGAGCACCCTTAATATACCTGAGCACCCTCTTGATAGCTTTCTATTTCACATCATACGGTGCATTCATGAACTGGCTCAACTTATTCACACAAAATGATATATCAGGTCTAGTGATACATACATACTGTAGAGTGCCAATAATACTCCTATATAGTTGAACATCTCCAAATGGCTCAGTACCTGTTGTCATGAGCTTGGGCATACCAACCATAAGAGTAAGGGTTGGAGAAGAGTTTGTCAAACCAGCTTTATCGAGAAGCTCAGTAACATACTTCTTTTGTGTAAGAACTAACCCATGAGGCACATGTTGAACCTCTATGCCCAAGAAAAAATATAAATCACCCATGTCCTTCAAAAAGAACTGACAATGAAGCTGCTTGACAACATCATCTACCTCAGCATCTGAACTGCCAGTCAAAATTATATCATCAACATATGCCATAAGAAAAATTAAACTGGTATGCCCTATGCGAATAAACAGAGAAGAGTCAGACTTGGATGCACTAAATCCAAGCTTCTCAACCAAATGTTTCCTCAGAGTATGGAACCAGGCCCGGGGTGCCTGTATTAATCCATAAAGAGCTTTATTTAGTTTGCACACAACTTGGTTCCCAGTGCTATCTCAAACCTCAAAGTCTGGTGGTTGGCTCATATAAATCTCTTCATGCAATGCTCGATTAAGAAAAGCATTATTCATATCTACTTGTCTCAACTTCCACTTGTTCATGACAGTAACAGTAAGTTGTTTATGACAGTAACAGTAAGTATCACACGAACAGTATTAGCATGCACAATCGGACTGAAAGTATCATTGAAATCAGACCCTACATGTTACGAAAAACCTTTAGCAACCAGTCGAGCCTTATATCTTTCTATTGAGCCATCCGACTTTTTCTTGACCTTAAAGAGCTATTTACATCCAATTGGCCTTCTAGAGGGAGGCAATTCACATAAGCTCCAGGTGTTATTCCTAAGTAAAGCTTGCAACTCGTTCTGAACAGCTTCACGCCAATGAAAAGTAGTCATTGTTGTATGAATATCAACAGGTGTATCATCTAGTTCACAAACTACCTTGGACAAGAAAACTTTAGGCTTAAATGTTCCTGCTTTTCTACGAGTTATCATAGGGTAAGTGTTTAGTAATGGTGCAGACAGGGATCGAATTTGATTTGTGGTTGAATTAGGAACATGACAAATATTGCTAGTAGCAGACGGATTAAGGCTAGAAAAATCTAAACATAGGTTATGCATATCTGGAGTTGACGCGTGAGAGTGTTGAGGAGGAGACAAATTTAACGTGGGAGACAAAGGTACATGTGACGGTGGGGACAGGTGTAAAGTGGAAGATAATGTTGATGTGGAAGCTAAAAATAATGAGACATGTTACATGGGGCTAGTTAACACACATGGCGCTATAGTGACTGAAATAGTGGCTGACATAGGTGTTAAAATTTCCAATTTGTCAGTAGTATAGTTGGAGATGGTAGATGACATCAAAAATTGGGTTGGCTGATGTTTGAAAGGAAAACTAGCTTCATTGAAGGACACATGGCGAGAGATGTAAATTTTCCCTTTAGGATCTTGACACCTATAGCCTTTGTGCTATAGAGAATAGCCAAGAAAGACAAAAGGAAAAGATCGAAGCTGCAACTTATTCTTACTAAAGGGTCGAATGTTAGGAAAGCAAAAGCATCCAAAAGTTCTAAAAAACAGGTAGTTTGGTTTTTGTTTGAATCATTTTTCATAGGGTGAGACATTACCTAGAGGTTGAGAAGGCAATCTGTTAACCAGAAATACAACACTGCTGAAAGCTTCATACTAGTAGAACAAGGGCATGGCAACATGAGCAAGCATAGAGAGACCACACTCCACGATCTGGCGATGCTTCCTCTCCACCAATCCATTCTGTTCAGATGTGTGAGGGCAGGTAAGTCTGTGAGCTACTCCATTGCGTGCCAGATAACTTTTTAACACTTAAAATTCTTCACCACCATTTGTCTGAAGTACTCTAAGCTTGCAACCAAGAGACCCTTTTGCTAACGTAAGAAACTGTAGAAAAATCGTGACAACCTCAAATTTTTTTTTTAGAAAGTAAATCCATGTGTACTTGGTGAAGGCATCTATAAAGGCAACATAGTAAGAAAAGCCTTTTGAACTGAGAGGAGCAAGAGCCCAAACATCTGCAGTTACGAGTTGCAAAGGAGTTGTATGTTGAGTTTCAGAAAGAGAAAAAGACAGCTTGTGTTCCTTGCCTAGGTGACATACAATACAGTTAACATATTCTTTATTTGAAAAAAAAATGTTACAACTTTGCAAAGCTTTCTTGAGAACAGAAATACATTAGTGTCTTAGCCTAGCATGTCACAGAGGCAAAGAAGTAGAGCTAACAGCAAAGCAATAGGCTGACGGTGAAGTAGATGAAGGTAAGTGAAGCCTGTACAGACCATCATGAATTGACCCTCGAAGTAGCACCTCTTTGGTCTTAAAATCTCGAACACAACACTGAGTGGGAGCAAACTCAAACTGCACCTTGTTGTCCTTGGTGAACTTTGAAACAGATAACAAATTCTTAGTTAATTAGTACAAACAACATAGATTTCATAAGCAAAGGTTTAGCATGCGTGAGCAAAGATGATTGACCACATCTCAACACTAGTAAAGCACTACCATTACCAACAAACACCTTACCTTGTCCACCAAATAAAACAGTCTCCCATTGTAGCAGCATCATTAGTAAGATGATAAGTGGCCCCTAAATCCGGATACCAAGCATTATCACCCACTACCTTTAGAGTAGCTATATAAGCCTAAGGATTGACACCTGTAGAACTTGTTGATGATGCTACTGAAGAAACAAACGGATTTGGCCAAGCTGATGGTGGACCTCAGTTGGTTGCATTAGGATACACAAAAGGAGCCATTCAGGGTGACATAGCAAGTCCAGTACCTACCATACACATATTTGCCTGAGGTGGATGATAGCCAGCACCCTTGAATGAAGTATTAAACCTGTGAAAACATCTATATACCAAATGTCCAGTTTTGCCACATAACTGACATTAAATTCGATTACCTGAGAACCTACCTCGTCCTCGACCATCACGTTGAGTTCCAACTCTTAAAAAAGGGCGATATGAAGGAACAACAATAATTTCTTTTTCTTAACGAGATGAAGTATCATGAGTTACCACGTTTGCCATAACAAGTACCTCTATTACACTAGTTTGCATCCTTGCTTCAGCATCAAGAAGCATTGTTGTAATGGCCTGAACAGTATAAGACATTTGACTGTCCGTAATGATTGTAATAATAGACTCAAAATCTATTGGCAATTCATTCAAGATTGCTATCACATGTTCATTCTCACGTATGATCTCATCATAGCTTGCCAAACTATCACAAAAACCCTTAATCTTCATCAAGAAATCCCTCATGGACAGATCACCCTTACATTGAGAGTGAAGGGCCCGTCTATAACACATCAACCTGGAAGTTGTTTTGCTGCCGTATATAGCAGAGAGAGTTTTCCATATTTGAACACTTGAATCCATTCCAATGAGATAAGGTAACACACCTGGACTGACAGAGGAAAGAAGTCAGGAAGCAAGAGCACTATCTTGCTATTCAAAGAGGACAAATTCTGGATTTTCTTGAACCACCCCTGCTTCATTTTTCACTATCGATGAAGGCACTTGACCATCAAGAAATCTTTGCAACTTGTGAGTCTTGATGACAAGCAAAACTTGTTGTTTCCACAAGAGGTAATTATAATCATCAAGTAACAAATTAACTTTCTTGAAAGAAAAGAACTTGCTGTTGACAACACTATCTTCAAAAGCAGACATTACTCCAGGTGTAACAGATGTTACAGAAGACGTGTTGAGCGCCATTTACCAGAACCTTAATGAAAGACTATTGATACCATGTTTGAGTTTATACTAAAAGATAACTAAACATTTTATAATAGAGAAAATATCATTGAATCAACTCAAAACTTGATATATGAGAATGCCTTGTATATATAATCAATTACATCAATAACTTCAACTGACTTCAATTGATAATAACTAAACCAACTACCAATAACTATACTTAACTGGCTACCACTACTACTCATACATGGCAATGAAATCATGAAGTTGCTTTTCAGATAAAGAAAAATCAAACTCAAACTTCATTTAGATTGGGCTAAATGAGACCTATAAGATTAGCAGATGGAGGAGGAGTTAATTTGGGCTATCATTAGGGAGCCCAAAAAACTACTTGCTATATATAAGAAGGGACTTGCCTGCCCTGCCCTGCTTTGCCCCCCTGAAAACTCCAACCAAAATTCCCTTTCACTTTGCGTATTTCTTGGTCGCTACCTATTTTCTTCTTTCAACTTGTTTACTAGTAACATTTTCTCTTTGTTTCCATTTCTGCAAAATTCAAGTTTAGGGCTTCAACTTTGAGCTTAAACACACTCAGCAAAGCTGGATAGGTACAGACCCGACCGCTATGGCGATGGCAACAACACCACCACCAACAACAACCAAGACTCTTACTATAATAACAATAATCACGACCGTTACTATAGAGGACCCTCGCGTTTCCCCGACGCTTCTCCTATGAGCCGCTATAACAACATTAACACCGACACCAATACTAATTTCAACGATAAGTTCGATGCCCAAGATCCCTACCAACACCGTCGACGTAGCCCTAGCAACTTCCGTGGCAGTGGAGGGAGAGGAGGAGGAGGACATCGTCCCTTCGATAGTCCTCCTCGTCAGCATCACAACAGCGGTGGCGGAGTTGGAGGCTTTCGGCCAATTGGAGGTGGCGGAGGAGGGGGAGGGTTTCGGCCTATGGCCGGTGGTTTTGAGGGTAATTACCCAAATCCTTCACTGCATCATCTGCAGCCAGCTCATACGGGACAGAAACGCCCTTTTCCATTTTCTGGCCGTGGAGGTGGTTCCCCCAACAGAGGTTCGTTTTGTTGCTTACAATCCAAGTTATTTTATATTTTTCAATTGTAATTTTTCACTCATTTACTGCTTCCACTAATTTAATAATTCGTCAATACAAAGATTTTAGGGGATTTTCCTTAGGATTTGCTTCTATTTGATGGACTTTCATTTTGAAGTATAAATTTACTAAGTTCTCAATATTTACTTGAATTTTTTGTTCCTTGGCTGCATGTATGGTTTTAGCTACAGATAATTTATCTTGAATTCTGCTTTCCATATTCGAATTTTATCCTCCTTTACTGACTTCTGACCGTAATAATTGCATCTCCAGACCATTACATTGCGTATTTTATCTACTTATACTTTGTTTTTATTTTCTTTTTGCTTTGTCAAGATCGATTTGGTGGTGCTGGCGGTGGGGGCAATTTTGCCAAACTTTTTGTGGGATCTGTACCCAGGACTGCTAGAGAAGAGGATGTATGTCAGTTAATTCTTTGCATGATACTTTTGAAACTATCATACTCCTGTTTGTACTCTCCTTTTGCTTCCAGATATGTAATTTGATTCACTTATCTTCATATGCTGGATGTCGATTCGATATATCGAATGAATACCATTTAAGCATTAATGCCATGTAATATTAAGCTATTTTGCATTTTGGGCTTTTTGGTATTTTTTCATGTACAAATGATATTATTTATTCATCTTTTGTCAGATTCGGCACTTATTTGAAGAACATGGAGATGTGATAGAGGTTGCTTTAATAAAAGATAAAAAAACTGGCCAACCTCAAGGTATGTATGAATTTTGTTTCATCCTTGGATATTTGTTATTATACCTATCTTATTTCAGGTGTGCTGAGAGGCTGATAGGAGCAAACTTAAGCTCATCTTCGTCTCAGTTTGTTTTTGATACAAGTTCCGCGCTTGTTGGTTTTGGTTGCTACCTCTTTTTTATGTCACTCCTGTCAAACAAGGAGAGAAATGTAAACTCGCTAAAAACTGGTTTATGTATAGAAAAAAGTAGGGAACTTGTACCATAAATGGAACCTGTCCTTGAAATAATGGATTCCGTTGTGAGGGCATTAGCCAACAATAAATTTTCATGGCAGTGTTTATTTCCCTTACTGTAGTATATCTACATATATACATTGAAGGATGTGCTGGTTGTATCATGTAAAAACAAGTAACTTTATGACTGTTGTGTTGAATGGTTTATGTCATATTGTTGGTTGGAGGATTTCTGTGGTTGACTTCTATCTTGGAGAATCTGGTGATTCTTATTTTAATACGGAGGTTGAAATTTCTAAGGACCAGTTTTATTTTGTTTAGATGGATTTGAATTTGGATGTTTATCTGATATGGATGATTATTCAGTTCTGTATGTTGCAAATTCCTTGATTTTATGCTTTGTTACTTGGAGCTTTACAGGCATCACACTTTTTTGGGATTGATTTATGTGCATGGGAGTTGATTTTTTGGTGACTCTGTATTTGGGCATGTTGGTTGAATTATTTTTATCGGTTGGATGGCTAGTCTATATTGGTTGCCGGTTCATTTTCTGTATTGATTTCTATCCTTATAATATTACTAAAAATTCTGTGGGAAATTCTCTTTTCTACAATAGAAAATTAGTTGCTGCTGCTGCTGTTGTATCTTGTGACTGCAACCTGATGCAGCAGTTAGCATTGGTTATTTAATCAGCAAATTTGCGCTTATGCTCCAGGCTGGCTTTGTGGTTACACTTGTCATTTTTCTTTTGGGTTTCCATAAATTTATGTGATACCAATGGGATTGTGCAGTTTGAGCTCATTGGTTTTTATTTTATTCCACATGTCATGTCCTGTTTACAATATAAACGCTGCCCTGCTCAGATTTTGGTTGCTTCTTGGTTTTTATTTATTTATTTATCTATAGTTTCCATTGTTGATTGTATCAGTAATGCTTGCCTTTTCTGCCGGAGAGTGAGAATGCTGATGGATTTCTCATCAAGGGAACTCATTTTCTTGTTCATGGTTTGAATGCTGTTGTGTAATGTGCATGGAGGAATGGATTTGTTTGTATATAAACCAACATGGAGGTTTGGATTCTAGAATTGTGCAGGATGGTTACCTGAAATTGTTGTTCTTTTCTATCAGATGACTTTGTGAAACATATTTGCTCCTGCTTGTGGTTAACCACTGCAGTATAGGTTAACCTTTTATGAAATTCCTTGTTAGGTTCTCCACTTATTTTATTGTATTTTCAGCAATTTTACTCTGCTATTATCAATCCATTTATCATTTTGGTTTGTTGTTTTTTATTTATTATTCATAGTTGTGAGCCGTCAAGTCAGGTTTGCTTGTACATTATTCAGAGAGAACTATGGTCCATTCTCATGTGAATTATTTGTAGGTTTGGTGAAGATTGATGTTTTCTCTGAGTGACTAAGTCTATATACTCATTGATGCTTGGTGAAGTGAATGCTTTGATGATTCTGTCTTGGTACGATTAGATAGAACCTTAATAGGTCTTATCTATGTGCATTATTCTTATTTATTCATTCAAATCCAAAGCAACAATACAATTATGAATTTTGGGTAGAGTTACTACATGGCACTTGGTTTCCTGTGCTTGTCAAGAGAGAATATATGCTTGATGAACCAATTTGATTCTTGAAAATTGTGTGGAGATGGTGGAATCCCATATTCCTTTTGTTTGGTATGAATATTTCTGCTGTAAGTATGCAATTGACGTTTCTAGGCTAATTTGTTATTTCCATACATGATAGTTTCAACAAGACGGATATCTTATCTGCAGAGCAAGCTTAGTGCTGATCATTATCTCTTTCTTGGTCATGTACATAGCCTTCTTATGTTATTTGCTTAGCTAAATTCCTAGAAAATGTGTTGTGAGAGATTTGTTTGGATAGAGCAGGAAGCAACTGATGAAGGGGAGGCTTAAAATGCATGTTCTTTGTTTCTAGGTTCATTGGAACCTAGATTTCTGTTGTGCTTGGTGCTTGTGCTATACACATTGTTTTATCTTATTTGGGCCCATTGGGAGATCTATAATGTAGCTTGACATACTTTCACATGGTCTAATGTGAGTAACAAATAATTGAGTTCTCGCTTCTCCGTGCACTAGTGCCTGGTGTTGAAACCTTTTTGTTATTTGTTTGGAGCTGGTTGGGGAGAGGTAGAGTTAAGATTTGAATATTCTTGTGTTGTGAGTTTGTAATGTTTGTGACTGATATATCCTTTTGGAGTATGTTAGATGTGTACGTCTGTGTGGCTCAATCTGTGGGAAAATTAAGAGTGGAAATATAAGATGATATATGGGTGTTTGCCTTGCTGTTCTCTTTAATGTTTGATAAAATTCCTTTCTACTTGTGCCCATGAAGTTCTGCTTGTAAGCACAGTGGTGCTTATTGTCATGACAAATTGATTCAGCTTCCAGCTTTACCTGATTATTACATGGATTTAAAATACAATGACTGGCAAGATTTTGTGCTTATGGGTCATTTTCTTGAGAGTAGCAATATGTTGGTTGATTAGTTGCATGGTTGAAAGCTATTTTCTATGTAGATTTGCAGTGTATATTGTCACAAGAATAGGATGTTGAGATGGTGCTATTTTCTGCAAGAAGGAATTATGCCCTGTCGTAATTATTGGGCTCTTTTCCTATAAACTGTCTAATAAAAAGACAACTTCTCTGCTGTCTTGTCTTAAATGATTTTTTTTTTTTGTTGAAGGCAAATTATGATTTAGCAACAAATTTGTTCTAAAGGAATCTGCTACTTGTATATTACATAGTATCTAGCTCTGCTATGTTCTGTTAAGGGGTTATCTGGCGGGGATATCCTGTACATTGTTATATTTGTGGCATGTGCACTGCCTAGAAAGAGATACGAATGATTTGGTTGAAGATATTTCTCTTTTGAACATTAGATGTGGTGGTTGACATTCATTTTACTTTTCTGTGGGTTGTGCTAAATGAAAATAGATTTTATGGTAATTTGGATATTTTGGATATTCCCCCACCGTCACTAGTTACATTCTTATGCAACTGTAACAGCATAATTCCATGACATGTATTTTTTGGTTTTGTGATATTTTATGTGCCTGCCTATCTGCCCCAGCTGTGGGGGGTGCAAGTGATCTAACAAAATCAGAATTAAAATGCTGTGGTTGTGCAGGATGTTGTTTTATAAAATATGCAACCTTAGAAGAAGCCGATAGGGCTATCAGAGCCTTACACAATCAACATACCCTGCCTGGGGTGAGGTCTTTTGCCTCATGCGTTGTTCTTTGTCCATGCATGTATTCTGAAATGATTTTGAACTCTTACAACTGAATTACTGCATATTCTCGTTGTCATATTCACAGGGAGTGGGTCCTATCCAAGTCAGATATGCTGATGGGGAGCGAGAACGCCTTGGTAATTATTGCATATTTGTAGGGTTTTGAAGCTTGATCTGTAATTTACATGTGTGAATATGTGTCAATTAATGATCTTTTTTGTTGTTACATGCCAGTATATTCTTATTTAATTTCCAGCCTTATGCATGTAATATCCATGGCACACATTTTTAGTGACGTGCGGTTTTTGAATTTAGATGTTGTATGCCTTGTTAACGCTGATCCCTTATTTACCATGATTTTTCTGATGTCCTTTAAATTCAGAATGGAGGGAGTGTAATCCCTTTGTAAAGGCGTAGTTGTCAAGTGGAAGTTTTTCAAAAGTCTAGACGTGGTTATGCACATCCTCTTGTGTGTTACACAATCCAAGCATATTATACAAAATGGTCCATGGTTATGCTGCTTATCCATACATGGTCTAATTTCTCCATGACAGATTCTTTTTTCCTTAATGACAGGTGCAGTTGAGTACAAATTGTTTGTTGGGTCGCTGAACAAACAAGCTACTGAAACGGACGTTCAGGAAGTATGTTCTATAAATATTGTATTTGTTTAATTATGCTGTTGCTTTTTACATGCTGGTGTGAAAGAAATTCTTTATTTCTAATGACCTTTTGTGGTATCACTTCAATTGGTATATGGTTTTTCTTTCTTCTTGTTATGCATACCTATGTCCATTAACATTATTAACTGGTTAATTTAGTCTTCTTTTTTCTTCATTTTTATACATGTTACCAAGCTAGTAATTGCTGTTCCGTTGGCAGGTTTTTTCTAGATTTGGTCGAGTTGAAGATGTTTACCTCATGCGTGATGAATCAAAGCAGAGTCGTGGTGTGTCCTTGAGTTCTCCATTTACATGACCATCTTGGATTTGATGAATTGTTTCTGTTTTTTTATTTTTTTTTTATTACATTATTTTATAAAAAGTTACGTCTTTTCAATAATCTATGTTCAGATCTTATATGTTTATGTAATTTCATGTTTCCACTTCTCTTCTCTCAAATATTTATTACTTTCATTTTGAAGGCTGTGGGTTTGTTAAATACTCTGATAGAGAAATGGCACTAGCAGCTATAGATGCTCTCAATGGAATTTATACAATGAGAGTAAGCATCGTTATATCTTTTTAAACGTTGTGTTTGTTGATTATATTATTGAACTATCTATTCATTATTTTGTTTTCTATATCTTAGGGTTGTGATCAACCATTAACTGTCCGTTTTGCTGATCCTAAGAGGCCCCGGCAAGGACCTGGAGACTCAAGGTTTTCCTTAATCGCACTTCTTTATGTATAAATTTGTACAGTGGGATGTAAATGGGAAAGAGCCAGCCTTTGATGGTTTGCTATCGGTGTTTCTTTTGAAGGACATGTTTTTACCTTTCATTATAGATGAAAGTTGGTTGTCTATCTGTTTGTCAATTCATTGTTAGCTTCTTGCCTATGTTACACTTTGATTGAATTAGTTGTAGGCTGTTTTTTAACTTGCTTCCCTTCCCTTCCAGGGGTGGTGCTGCTGCATTTGGAGGTCCAGGTTTTGGTCCTCGTTTCCAAACACCAAGGCCTAGGTACCCAAGAAAAGTCTAATGTTTTCAAGGGTTAAGCTATCTCCTTTTATTGTTTGGTTTGCATTTCTGAACTTCTATTTTCTTGTTATCCATTACAGACCAGCACCCAATTTTGGTGACGCAATGGGGGATCGTGTTCCACCTACTGCTTGGCACCCTATGAGTCCACAGAATGTGGGACCAACTTCTAATCCTGGCATTCGGAGTATGGGGAGCCAGTTGCTACCTAGGTCTGCTGACCTAGCAATACCTTTAAATCCAGTAAGAATGCTTGGCTGGCACAATTCTAATTTTTACTGTGAAATTGTGTTAATCAGCCATATTTCCCCTTGATGGCACGTGATAACATATTTTGTGGATGTTATGCTGAAGTTATTATTTTAGTTTGAGCAATCTACCTTTGACTGTTAGAAACTTCTTTTAGGGTTGATTCTAAATTTTTGTTTTTATCATTGAGGTGCTAAATTTCTTTTCCTTTCCATCAAAGCAAGATTCTTTCAAAGGATTGTAAATAACCTATAATTAGATTTAACTGTCATTTGGATAATTGGAGCCTGAAAGCCATGAGCTTGTGGTCATACTCTTCATCTTTATCCTATTAGTTCTTTTATGCTTGGCCCTTTGAAAGGTTGTCAATCATCGGTTTTGGTGTTGTTTGGAAATTTTCTTATTTCTAATTTTGTTTTACATGCAAACTCTGGCTAACTATGCTTAAAAAACACTAGGGTGCTCCTTTTGGTGGCCCTTCAGATAGTTCTCTTCCTGGCCTTTCAGTTTCATCTTCATCTACTTCAGTACAGGTTTGTGAAAAATTGACATGTTTTTTATGCTTTCGCATTCTTAATGTTTCATTTAAGATTGAATTAGGTTTGTTTCATTTCAGGGATTTAATCAATCTTCATCACAAGTTCCAACTGTTGGTCACCAGATTTCACCTTTACAGAAGCCGCTTGAATCACCTCAGAATCTACCAGCTTCCTTTCAACTACACCCCCAAGCACCTATGTCATACTCGCAGACACAAACTGCACATGTTGGTCAACTTCAAGTTCCTCCTGCTAGTCATACTCCCTTCAGTCAAGCTCTTCCCTCACAACATTTAGCTGGTTTGAGTGGCCAGTTGCCTGCGTCGCGGCCACTGGTTCAGCAGAATCTTTCATCTGGTGTAGCACTACAAAACCCTTTGAATGTCAACTTACCACCTAATTCTGCGGCCAGTGCTGCAAATCAACAACAGTTACCTGCTCCTAACCAGCAGCAGCCGCTGCAACCACTTCAGCAATCCCCTTCTCAGCTAGCGCAGATGCTGTCTCAACAAACACAAACTCTGCAAGCAAGCTTCCAATCATCTCAGCAGGCATTTTCTCAACTGCAGCAACAATTGCAGCTGATGCAACCTTCAAATCAAAATATGACATTGCAGCAGAATTCTCAGGCTTCTAAACATCAGGTATGTGGGGCTATGATGATTGGGTTCACACAGCAATTATATTATTTTTAGAGGTAAATTGAGGCAATGAGGCTTCTAAAAACCAAGTCGATTTTAATTTCAGCTCAAAAGAGTTCTTTAGAAAAAATATTTTCTATAAGTATCCTGCTACAATAAAAATTTAAGGATTTTAAATGCCCGGGTTATCATTGGATAGTAACTCTCCTTCATGTGTATCTCATATATTCATGTCAACATGCCTTGTGAAAGTTGTGCTGTAATTAATTTACTCTGAGGATTATGGTTGGTGCATTGTCAGTGGGCAGGTATGATGCCACAGACTGTTGGCGGCACTCCTGCCAAAACACCTGGTACAGATGTTCCTTCATCTGCATCTGCTGCTATGAAACCGGTAGTAGAATGTCATTGGACAGAGCATACTTCACCTGATGGGTTCAAATACTATCATAACAGTCTAACACGTGAAAGCAAGGTGAGACATTTATTTGATTTCCGGTTAACTGTTGGCAAATTATTTCTTAATTAACTAATTTACTCAATTTTGTATCCTTGTGCAGTGGGAGAAGCCTGAAGAATTAACTTTGTTTGATCAACAGCGGCAGCAACAACAAAAGCCACCTGTTCAACAACCTCAAACTCAGTTACATGCTGCTCAGCAAGCTTCACAACAGGCGCAGCTGCAAACCCAGCTTCAGACACAGATTCGCCATCCTCAACAGTTACAGCAGCCTATCTATCCCACAGCGGTTGGTTTTTGACTTTTTTAACTGGGTTTTATTGTATTAGATATCTCTTTATGCAATGCTAATTCTACTTTGTGGAATTCCAGTATCCAGCTTCTGGAGTTAGAAATCAACAAAGTACACAGGTAAACTTTATATTAACAGCCCAGCCAAATAAAGAGAAAACCCCAAGAAACATGTTGATTGTCACCGGGTTAACTAGTTGTCAAATTGTTTTACAATAAAATTGTAGTTTATTTCTTCTTTGTTTTCCTTTCCAACCCTTCTTTTACAGTTTTGTAAAGCATTCTTGTTTTCACTTTCCTGTAATAGTTCATTGTCTCATGAGATCTCATATTTTGCATCTTTGGATTTTACAGGAACTTGGTTACGGACAATTACCAGTGGCACCATCACCCAATGATCCATCACGATTCCAACAGGTATAAGGTTTCGTAATTTTCATTATTCGTTCTCAATAGACAACACTAATAATTTCTTTGGTCCATTTGCTGCAGGGGCTTCAGATGGTACAGGATTTAGCATGGAAGAATAAGCCATAAGGTGTTTAATTTTGCTTGCTTTTCGGTTAAGACATGGTTAGCCTGGATTGCTTAGGCAAATATCAGTCACAACTAGAAGCTTTTTTATCGTATGCTTACTGCATCATTCATCATTTTGTTAAGGGACTTGAAATTGGAAGCCGAGAAGGGTCTCCTAGGGGGGATCGTGTTTCTTTTAGAGGAATGCCGGGTGATCGATAATAACATATAGTCATGGCAAATGGCAATGGAATGGATGCATGAGCAGCAGCAACAACCCATTTTAAGCTAAAATGCCTGGCAGATGAGATGTGTAATAATAGTAGCTACAATATATGTAATAGTAAAGGTTCTCAGAATTTAGTGTGGTAAAAAGCCTTTGCCTGGTTACAGGCATTTTTTATGCTTGTGCCATCAAATATTTAGGGCAATGAAAGCCGTCTGTATTGTGTAACATAATATGAAGTTCCTATAATAACCCGATACTTGGAAAAAGAGCACTCGTTTTGGCTCTGAAATGTCCTCCCAACTTACATTCTTTATTTTGGGGAAGGTGAAGGGGTATCATTGTACCAATGGTTTGTTGATTATTTAAAATTTGGTATGCATATTAAAATATTAGTCACACACAACTGGTCCCAAGTGGTACACAAAACATCCGAGTCTAGATAGTGGCAACCTTTTTCCAAGTGCTCAAAATTCAAAAAGATAAAAGCTTTATTCTTCTCCTCCATTATTATTTCTTTTCTTTTTTAATATTTGCATGATTAGGGTGAGCAAAATTCGATTCGATTCGAAAAATTCGATAAAAAATTTAAATTTTAAATTAAATAATTCGAGTTATTTGAATTAATTGAGTTGTTCGAATCAATTCGAATAAAAAAAATAAGTTTTTCGATTTAACTCGGATATAAATTACACAATTCAAGTTATTTGAAAATCTGAATAAGAAAAGGTAAAATTACGTCATTTTGATAAATGTTTACCCTTTTTAAAGTTAAAAGTCAAAACCATTAAGTTAAAAGGTAAAATCATATCATTTTGATCAATGTTTACCTATTAAGTTAAAAAGGCAAAATCATTATATTGTTTATGTAGTTAAATAATCTTTTACTTCGTTTACTAGTTAAATAATCGATCCATGTAAATGCAACATTGAGTATAAATAATAGGATTCGTTAACTTGACTCAACTTGATTCAAAATTTTTTTACTCGATTCGATTCAATCGAAAAAATTTCAAATTGAATTCGGTTGCAAAAATAGGATTCTTCAACTCGACTAACTCAAAATTTTTTAACTCGATTCGACTCGACTCGATCGAATACTCACCCCTAATGACAATATTTGATTTTGAACCTCATTTGTATAAGATATAAATATGTTATGCCCACCAATCCCCTTGGCACTCAGGAGACAACTTTTCATCATTTATAAATGTCGAAACCATTTTTTTAAAATAAATTTCGAAAATTATTTTAAAATTGAAAATGAGAGTCGCCACTAATCCTTTTAATTTGGCGTGATTGGATCACCTAAAGTATTTGAATTTGTTTTGTAAAAACATTTTGTAACATCCGCGTTCTTGAACCGGATTTGGAATAGTAATAGAGTGAAATTGAGAAATAGACTATATAGCTAAAATAAGAAAATAGTTAGAAAATTAAGGATTAATTAGTAAGTGTGAGAAAGGAAGAAGGACTAAATAGTAATTTATCCAAATTGAATTATAAGTAATTATGGGAATTAGATTGATTAAGGAGGGGCAAAAGAGTAATTTGATGGAAGATATTTTTGGAGGTAATGTTTTGGGCCAAAGTGTAAAGTTGGAAGGTCCAAGGACTAAAAGTGCAATTTTTCCATTATTAAAGAAAGTTATTTTTATAAAGAGAAATTGATAGAAAAGTCTAGAGAAATGAAGAAAAGAAATGATGAAAAGGCTATAAAAACCATCAGCCATGGTGCTTCCCGTTGGCCACCATTTTTCCACCATTTCAACTTTTGCTTTTCTTACAAATTAGTCCTTTTTCACCAAATACAAACCAATTAAGCTAGTTTCTTCCAAAAATTTCTTCAAGATTAGTGAATAAAATTGATAGAGAAGTGTAGTAGCTATTCAATTGTTAAAAAAAATGCATTCATACTTGTCTTGGAGGAGAAAGAAAATGGCAATTAGTGTTGAATACAAGTGATTAAGGTAAGAAAGCTAAACTCCTCTTTAAATACATGTTAGTTTTGGTTTAGAAACATAGATTATGATATGTTAGAATGATTTTAATGTGAATATATGTGTTTTGTATGGAATTGAAGAGAAAGAAAAGAAGGAGAATGACTCAGTTGAAGAGAAAGGAAAAGAGAAGATCAAAGAGGGAAAGGAAGCTTTCTACTAGAGTAGTAAGTACTACAAGATTTTAAATTGAAAATTTATTCTCTTTAAAGTATATGATTAATTGTGATAAAAATGAGTAAAATGATATGTTTAGTTGTAAATATGGTGATTAGGTGTGATTAAATGAAATTTAGTGCAAAGGAAATATGAGAAGGGAAAAATTCACTTCAAAACAGTTTGGACAGTAACAGGGGACTAACTTCGAAAATTTACAAATAATTGTATATAATGAGTTAAAGGTCGAATTATATATGTAATTAAAGCTTATTGAGTTTAGTATATGTAATTAAAGCTTATTGAGTTTAGTTTCATATGGAAGAAACAGTGAAAGAAATGAATCTGTATATTCTGAGATATAACTGATTTTGTGTAACAAGGTCAGAGTAGGTACGAGTTCCCTTGTTCTGACTTTGAAAAATCATAGAAAAATATAGAAAAATTATTAGAGACTGAAATTTATATGGATAAATCCTTAATGAGACTATTTTCAAAGGAAACATACAGGGACATCATTTGATCTTTGTACGAAAATATAGATAATTTTTAGTGAAGAAAGGTCGAAACTGTCAGACAGCAGAGAAGAGGTAAATTGAAAGAATTTACTGTACAAATTGGCTTAAGTAAAAATTATGGAAATTTTATGGTAAAAATATGATTGAATCTAGTTTCAGAAACATCAAGCGGATTATGTTTTCGAATTCTGTAGCTCACGATATAAATAATTTAGTGACTATGACGCAAGTGGACAGCTTTGAAAATTAATAAGAGTAAAGAGGTATATGATGATACATATGTGATGAACAATATATATGTGAAATATTATGTGTTTAATTATGAATATTAATTATATGATAAAATGGTGATATTGTGTAAGCCTTTGAGGAAATAAAGGTGAAAAATACATGATTATGTATATGTGAAGAGAAATGTAAATGTGATATATGAAATTATGAGAAATTATGCCCATGTAGACAAGTTAGAACCATTGTGATAATAGTGGCATGTCATTAAGGAACGCTAGCGCGCTTACTGTTCAGCACTGTGTGTGCTTACTGTTTCGCATTTCGTGTGCTTACTGTTTTGCACTTCGTGTGCCTACTGATTTGCGCTATGTGCGCCTACTGATTTGCGCTATGTGCGCCTACTGATTACACTGTGTGTGCTTACTGGATTGCACTGTGTGTGCTTACTGTTTCCCCAACACTTGTGTGCTTACTGTTAAGTACTTCGGTACTTTCTGTTCCGTTTATCTGATGGGTTCTATAAAAGTCTACTATGGGCCAAGTGGATAAATAAGCTAAGTGAGCTATGGTTAAGAAAGCTATGATGACTAAATTGTGAAAAGTGAAAGAATGTGCAAATTATTACATTGAGGTAAAGAAATAATAAATACATGAAAGAGAAGTACTATATGTGTATGTGTAATTATATGTTGATAATTAAGTGAAATGACTAAGTTGTGAAAAAGGGATAAAAATGTAAAATCTACCGTTGAGGTAAGTTGGAATATGAGGATGAATGCGTGTTATGGTGAAATTATGGTAAGTTAAATGTTACATGCAAGAAAGGTTAGAAATTTTATACGCATGAGTAATTAAATGTTTGATAAAATTAAGCAATAAATAAATAATCATCTATTATGCTTGTAGTGCTTACAAAGCCTTCACCGGCTTAACGCGTAGGTACAAAAGTTACGGAAAGCTAGAGTAGAGCAAGGGACCTCTCATCACATCACATCACTTTTGAAGCTCAAGTTTAGGTAATTTACTTTGAAGAAAAATGACATGTACAAATGGTATACTTAGGTGTCCCTAATGAACAGGTTACTAATATTGTTTTGAAAATTTACATGAATTGAAAGAAAAATTTTATTATACTCGTTTTTAATTCTTTGACATTGTATGTAATACTCTTATGCCGGGTTTATACGTGTGAACCGGGTGTAGGGGTGTTATACATTTGGTCTTCAAAATCCAGAAAATAGGCTCGGGAGTCGATTACGTGTAAGGAAGGATTAGCACCCTTACATGCCCAAAATTGGTACCTAATCTATTATTCTATGGTCTTAAACATTGAAAATTTAAAACTCGAGTAGAAATTCAAGATGCAATCCATAAATATATGAATAAGACATTAAAAAGGATATTCAATCATTTAGGTTCAAAGCAAAATCATACCCAACACGTTAGGGCATAATTTTTGAATCCCCTGAAATAACAGAATATTGAGCAACTATTGGTTTTAAGTAGGATACTCGATTATTTTAGGTTAAAAGAAAAAATCGTACCCATCACGTTAAGGCACAATCTCTCGTGTTCCTAAAATATAGGAGTATTGCCTTTATTTTTAAACAATTCATGTGTTCTTTAATATTTGTTTTTAAAAAAAAAAAAACATTTTTTAGCAATTTTTCAAATTTTAAGTAGAATGTTCAATTTTTTAGGTTTGAAGAAAAATCGCACCCAACACGTTAGGACACTATTTTTCGAATTCCTAAAATAAAGAACATGACCCTTTTTACAACAAAATATTCGATCATTAGAACATTTTATACACGGAAAATGAGAAGAATATGCATATGATTTTGAGAAAATGACAAATAAAATATGAGTAACATCAAAATGCCAAATATGAAATTAGATAGCAATTGAATCTTGAGAGATAAAAACATTAAAAAAAAGAGTTTAATTAAAAAATAAAAAAGGGAGGAACCAAAATACGAAAGAAAAATTTCAAATAAAAGAAAAAATATATATGAAAAAAATAAAATTTATCCTATTTTTTAATTTTGGAAGAATGTAAAAAAAAGACTAATTTTGAATTTAAAATAAAATTTTGAGAAAAAATATGAAAATAAGAAAGACAGGTTAAAAATGTAAATTTTGAAAGTTTGGGGTTAAAATATAATTTTCAAAAAGTTTAGTGGTCAAAATATAATTTTCAAAAAGTTTAAGGGTCAAAAGTGAAGTTTTAGAAAGTTAGGGGTTAAAATATAATTTTTGGAAGTTTAAGGGTTAAAATATAATTTTTGGAAAGTTTAAGGGTCAAAATAAAATTTTATAAAGTTTAGGGGTCGAAAATGAAATTTAATAAAGTTCAAGGGTCGAAAATAAAATTTTATAAAGTTCGAGGGTCAAAATATAATTTTTGAACAAAATAAAGACTAAATGAGCAATAATTCCCAAGAAATTGACACGTGACAAAATCTCAGGCATCTAAAATGCTCAAGGACTAAATCAGAAGAAAAATAAAAGTTAAGGGAAATTTTAAAATACATTAAAAAATATAAAAGGACGAAATTGTGAATTTCAAAAAAGACGGAAGGATCAAATATATAAATAGACCATTTAAAAAACACACAGATCTTCATCAGGGTCGAGTCAGAATTTGGGTTAAAGCGTCAAAACGACGTCGTTTTTGGGCCACTGACTTAGACCTTAAACGGCGCCGTTTCTTTAGGCCTTATAAACTAAAGTTTTGTAAAAAATTTCATTTAACCTTCATTTTAAAAAAAACCTTCAGACCCCCCTTTTCTCTGAAATCCTCCCTTCTCCGATTGAAGGGCTAGCCATCTGCCCAATGCGGCTCTGTCGTTCCTCCGTCGTTCAGACCGCCACACGTGCTGTCCAGGTAAGCAAAACGACACCCTTTTTAGTTTTTCTTCCTTAAAATGTAGATCTAGGTTCGAATCTCCTTAGATCGAACTTGGATCTCCTGAAGAAAAATATTCTTGAATGCTTGTGTTTGAATCTGTGATTTTTCTTTGTATTGATTTTGTGTGAATTTCTTCTGTATTTCTTGTGTGTAAGTTTACAGATGCAAAATAATGGCTTTTATAGCCAGAATAAATTACAATTTCACTGTTCTTTTGCCTTGTATTGCTGTTCTCCACCATCTCTGTCATTTTTTGCTTCTCAGTTTGTAGGTATCACTGGAGTAGTGGTCTCATGTGGTCAACATCGACCCCGAGAAGAGTGCCCCTTGCCATTTCGGTGCAAGGCAAACGAGGGGTGCTTCAAGAAAAGGAGGGATCTCGGGCAGAGGAGCGATCTCGGGAGTCGAGGAGTCAACGGTCAAACACTGAGGGGTCATGTGGTTGATTTAGCGATGACATGGATGCTGACGTGGTAGTGACGGTTGGGGCGTTAGGCATATTAGGGTTTTTCTGATTTTTAATAAGGTTTTGGGCCTTTTGAGTTTATTGGGCCTGTTTTGAGTTTGTAAGGGTTTTAGGTATTGGACCATTTGGTTTTTTTATGTAACTAGACTTTTTAATTAAAAATTTTAATTTTATTTGGGTTTTATTTATTTTATTATTTTTAGCCCGATTAAAATTGGGCCTCTACAGCTGCCCCTCTTTGCTCGTTGCTGTGTAATAGGAACGGAGCAAAGACTAAAAGGAGGACCAATGTTGTCCAATCTTGCTGAACCTCGGCCCCATTATCGACCATTTTAACTGCACTGTATCTACTTTTCTGTAATTTTGGGAAAATGAGAGTTGATGTCGTGATTCCATCCTGCCTCAGGGTAACTTCAAAATGACAAAATTTTCTACTATAGTTCCACTGCGACTTCAGATAGGATTCGATGTTAAAGCTTCATCTTGCCTTTACTACAACTTCATAGAGATGAAGACTCGCTATCGTAGTTTTGATCTGATCTACTATGATTTCGAGGTAAAAGTTTCACAGTCGTGGGTACGATGTTTCTAAGGTACCGGGTTCGCCATTACGGTCATAACCTTTCCCTCTATACCTTCGTGGTACTGGATTCGCCATTGCGGCTTAAATCTTTCCTTTCATGCTCTCACCGTTGCGACTTAAACCTTTCCCTTTATATCTTGATGGTACTAGATTCGCCGTTGCGACTTAAATCTTTCCTTTCATGCTTCTGAGGTGCAAGGTTCATCGTTGCGACTTAAACCTTTCCTTTTATATCTTCGTGTACAAAATTCGCCATTGCAGCTTAAATATTTCCTTTCATGCTTCTAAGGTACAAGGTTCACCATTGCGACTTAAACCTTTCCTTTTATATCTTTATGGTACTAAATTCGCCATTGCGGCTTAAATCCTTCCCTTCATGCTTCTGAGGTACAAGGTTCGCCGTTGCGACTTAAACCTTTCCCTTTATACCTTCGTGGTACTAGATTTGCCATTACGGCTTAAATCTTTCCCTTCATGCTTTGTGGTACTAGATTCGCCGTTGCAGCTTAAATCCTTCCCTTCATGCTTCGTGGTACTAGATTCGCCGTTGCGGCTTAAATCTTTCCCTTCATGCTTCTGAGGTATAAGGTTCGCCTTTGCGACTTAAACCTTTCCCTCCCAACCTGTAGAATGGACCTCTATACAGGCCAGATTATTAGGATGTCATGATTAGAGCAAATCAAATGCTCCTAACTAAATGAGTGTGCATGATCGATGTTAATTTCAAAAATTGATTTCTTTTGCTTTGGGAATATCATGGTTTGTCACTTGTTGTAGTGCAACATCTTATGTCTTCTCAAATCTACGACAGGATCTGGCAGAATATTCTTAATTTGAACTATTCTTTTCAGGTTTGATTCTTTTAATTGGTGGTCCTATTTAAGGTCCCTGTATCATTTAGGAAATTTCTAAAATAACACTCGCAGATCCTTACATACCTTATGATATTAGTCTATATCTATTATCTTAATAGGAAAATACTTGGACTATGTGGCGAAAGAATGAGATTGTATTAGAGTCAAAGCTCGAAGAATTTGAAAAACATTGGCCAAAGAACAATTGTCAAATAATTACAAGGAACAATATTAGATGCCTAGATATCATAATATGAGTTTCTCTGATCTGAAGATCATTTTTCTGCTCGATATGCATCTAGAAAACCTGGAGTACTTTATCGATACCCCAAGATGTAAAGTTTCTCTATCTTGTCACATTTGAGGGAACAATTGACCACTTTTGCTTCATATTTGAGTTGCCTTTTTTGGGTTTTCAACTCAAAACCCCTTTGGTTTCAAGATGCCTTTTGTGGGTTTTCACCTTGACCTCTCCGTTTTTTTTAGGTGAAATATTTCTTCACCAAGTCTGAATTTACTAGGTTGTATAGCTCTTTGCCATCCATTTCAATCAAAATGAAAGCTCCTCCAGAGAAAGCTTTCTTCACCACATATGATCCTTCCCAATTAGACATCCATTTTCCTCGAGAGTCTTTGTGTATGGGGAGTATTTTCTTCAAGACTAAATCTCCCTCGTGAAATTCTCTAGGGCGGACCTTTTTGTTGTAAGCTTGCATCATTCGCTTTTGGTACATTTGACCATGACGGATAGCTCTTAATCTTTTTTCTTCGATTAAGTTCAACTGATCATATCTGGCTTGAATCCATTCTGCTGTATCCAAATTTAGCTCTGACAAAACTTGGAGAGAAGGAATTTCAACCTCGATAGGTAAAATAGCCTTCATTCCATATACTAGTGAGAATGGTGTTGCTCCAGTAGAAGTTCTGACTGAGGTCCTATAAGCAAGAAGGGCGAATGGTAATTATGCCAATCTTTATAGGTTTCTGTCATTTTTGCAATGATCTTCTTGATGTTTTTATTTGCTGCTTCTACTGCTCCATTCATTTTTGGGCGGTATGGAGATGAATTATGATGTTTGATCTTGAATTGCTCGCAGACCTCTGATATCGTGCTGTTATTCAAGTTCAATGCATTGTCCGATATGATCTTTTCCGACATCCCATATCGACATATGATTTCTCTTTTTAGGAATTTGCTAACTGCAAATTTTGTGACGTTGGCGTAAGAGGCAGCTTCCACCCACTTGGTGAAGTAGTCGATAACTACAAAGATAAACCTATTCCCGTTAGAAGCCATAGACAAAATTGGTCTAATAACATCCATGCCCCATATAGAAAAAGGCCATGGAGAAGTCATGACATGCAGATGTGACGGAGGTACGTGAATTTTATCTCCATAGATTTGACACTTGTGACATTTCTTAGCATAGTAGATGCAATCACTCTCCATAGTGGACCAATAGTATCCAAATCTCATGATTTGCCTAGTCATTTTGAATCCATTGACGTATGTTCCACAAATACTTTCATTAACTTCTTCTAGGATTTTCCTTACCTCGATTGCATCAACACATCTTAACAGCACTTGATCCTCCCTCCTTTTATACAAAATTTCCTCATCTAGGATGTACTCATTTGCGAGCCTTCTTAATGTCCTTTTATCATTTGCAGTAGCTTCTTCGGGGTATTTACGGTCTTATACATATTGGAGGATGTCTTGATACCAAGGATGGTCTTCTTTTTCTTCCGCTTCAATCTTGTAGCAATAGGCTGGAGTCTCGTAAATGCTCATTTGAATGAGCTTCATATCCTTTGGCTTGTTTACTTTTATCATTGAGGCTAGAGTACCCAAAGCGTCAGCCATTTGGTTTTCCTCACGTGGGAGGTACTGGAATGTAACCTCATCAAATTCTTTGATCAACTCGAGGACCATCTTTTGATAATCAATTAACTTGGAATCCCTTGTCTTTCATTCTCCTTTAAATTGGTAGATCACTAGTGCAGAATCTCTGTATACCTCTAACACATTGATCCCTCGTTCTATGGCTGCTTGAATTCCCATAATGCATGCCTCATACTTTGCCATGTTGTTTGTGCAATCGAAGTCGAGTTTATTGGTGAAGGGATAATGGTTTCCTTCTGGTGATACTAAAACTGCCCCGATTCCATTACCTGTGGCATTTGAAGCACCATCAAAATTTAATCGCCAAGGATGCACTAACGCGATCCCCTTTTCAATGGTTGCAATATACATTAAATCATCATTTGGGAAGTCAAAATTTATCGGCTCGTAATCTTCTAGAGCTCTACTGACTAGGAAATCTGCTATTGCACTCCTCTTTATTACCTTCTGGTTTACATAAACAATGTCGATTTCTGAAAGTAGGATTTTCCATCTAATCATTCTTCTATTGAATGCGGTTGATTCCATCATGTATTTAAGAGGATCTAATTTTGAGATTAGCCTAGTCATGTGGTATAGCATGTATTGTCTTAATCTTCGAGTAGTCCAAACTAAAGTGTAACATATTTTTTCAATCGGTGAGTACCTCGATTCACAATCGGTGAACTTCTTGCTGGGGTAATATATTGCTCTTTCTTTCTTCCCGGACTCGTCATGTTGGCTTAGCACACATCCCATGGAGTTTTCAAAAATTGCCAAGTACAAGATCAATGGTTTGTTAGGATTCGGTGGCACAAGGACTGGAACATCGGATAAATAATGCTTGACCTTGTCAAAAGTTCTTTGACATTCATCGTCTTATACACCTGGATTATGCTTTCTAAGAAGATGAAAAATGGGGTCACATTTCTCAATCAACTGTGAGATCAACTGTGTATGAGGTGGTGGTAATTCTTGTATGGCTTTGACCTTGTCCGGATCAATCTTAATCCTATTTTCGCTGACCACGAAGCCTAACAGCTTGCTCGAAGTAGCTCCAAAAGTGCATTTGGCTGGGTTTAACTTTAACTAAAACTTTCTTAGTCTAAGAACAACTTCCTCAAGACCTTTACATGTTCTTCCCCGGTTCGAGACTTTGCAGTCATATCATCGACATAAACCTCAATTTCCTTGTGCATCATATCATGAAACAACGTCACCATGGCTCTTTGATATGTTGCCCCCGCGTTTTTAAGTCCGAATGGCATCACCTTATAACATAATGCCCCCACATTATAACGAATGTAGTTTTCGCCATATCTTTAGGGTCCATTTTTATTTGGTTATACCTAGAGAATCCATCCATGAAAGAGAATAGTGAATTACCTGCCCTGTTATCTACCAAAGTGTCAATGTGAGGTAGTGAGAAATTGTCTTTTGGGCTAGCTTTGTTCAAATCTTGGTAGTCTACACACATACGTACTTTTCCAACCTTTTTAAGAATAGGGACTATGTTGGCTACCTATTCTGAATATTTGACCACTTGGAAAAAACCCGCGTCAAACTGCTTTTGAACCTCTTCTTTTATTCTTAGCAATACATCTGATAGCATCTTTCAAAGTTTTTGCTGGACAGGCTTGCATTCCTCTTTTATGGGGAGCTTATGGACCATAATATCGGTGTTTAACCCAGACATATCTTAGTAAGACCATGCGAAAACATCCTTGAATTCTCGGAGCAACTCAATAAGATTTTTTCATGTTTCTATCGAAATACTGGTTCCAATCTTCACCTCTTTCTTTTAATCTTCGTTCCCTATGCTCACGGTTTCAACTAAATCTTTATGAGGCAAGATTTGTTTTTCTTCTTATTCCATTATTCGTAGTAAATCTGGAGACAAGTTACTAGCTTGGTCATCTTCAAAGTCCTGAGGCTCTTCGAGACACATTTATTACTCAAAATGAGGCTCAGAGTTAGTAACAGCGTTGCTCATATCATTGATATCCAAAGATTCTGAAAAGATCCTAAAGGCTACAGAGAGCTCCTATTCAGTCCAGTTGTCTAGAATGCTACCTGGTGTGTATGGGCAAATTCGTGATAAACTCATTCCTTCTTATTCAGAGATGGCATTAATGTCCATGTTTATCATAACTCTTCCCGTCTTCTTCTCTTTTTCGATCCTCATTCCTCTGGAAACAAAAGTCTTTGATATATGGGGAAAGATCATTGATTCCCACTTGATCTCTTCCTCAGCCAGTTGTGCTTTTCTCCTTTATCGCTTCCTTTCCTACTCTTACTTTTTTTCCTTCACATCTGGCTTGTACCCCAGACCAAAACAATCCCATTTTCCTAGTGGTGCCAGTGTATTGATTGCCCATTGCAGATATTTTCCAAGTCTTTTTCCTGGCAATGCCCCTTTTTCGATTGTTAATCATAGACCCATCTTCGTAGTTCGTGACAACTTTGGTTTGGGGATTTTACTCCCTTCAGTAATGAATGTTGCATTAATGAATTCTAATGATCGAAAAGAGCATTCCATACCCTCTTCATCTCTCTCTACATATGGGGCGTCATTTGTCACAGATGCGATAATATCCTGCTCTACATTTATTGTAACTAATCTTCCCTCGGTTATCAACTTAAGGTTTTGATGAAGTGAGGACGGTACTGCCCCTACTGAAT
>CM076907.1:4954092-5074666 GCA_039519145.1 Kokia cookei | reverse complement strand
GAATGCGGATTGGGGCTTGAATACGGAGTTCCACCGGCCCAGAGATTTTTCAGAAATTGTGACTTCAAATTTCACCGACAAAATCCATTACCAAGGACAAGAATTTGCGACATTTGTGCCTTGGACATACGAGGATTTTTGTACCAATGCTCCCATGGAGATAATGATTTACATCCCCATTGCGCGAACCTTCCATTGACCATTACCCTTCCGGATTCCAACGAAGTAATCGAACTTCGCCAAAAGATCAAATCAAAATGCTTGAAATGTCAAAGAAAGGAAAGAACATCAGGCAAAGTCCAGGGTTTGTCCTATGTTTCCTCAGATGGTAACCTATGTTACCATGTGGCATGTCTAAAAGAAGCATGTCTTGACAACTGGAAAAAGGGTTATTTCCAACTTGATGTTCTCGCTAATGAGGATAATAAAATCCTTGCACTGCAAAATCTTGCTCCAAACCAAGTGGCCCGCCCAAATAAGGCGCAAAGCTCGAATGCAATGAAGGGTATCAGATTGTTGATCACATTTCTCAAGCTGATCGTTTCTGCTATACTTGGAGAGCCGTTTACTTTAGTTTCCACTTTATTTCAAATTTCTCAAAACTAGTTAATCCAGGGCTTGTGTTTGTTTATGATTTTATTTGCTTTGTTCAATAAGGCTTGAACTTGCTCTTGCAACAAGTCAAGTCAAATGGGTGTGATTTCTGTTGTTAGTGCGGTCATCAGCAAACTTAATTTGTAATGTGTTGGTCTATGCTATATGTCTGAAAGTAAGATTTGAAATTTTGGATTTTATTTTTGTTATATAAATTGCGAGTATCATGAAAGGTTGTACTAATTTGTTGAGGTAGTTATGTGAGTAGTGCCCATTGCTCCTAGTGCTACGCAGGTCACATATTTGTCTGATTTGGAGATTAACAATCATCCGAAACAAAGTCTTTGGACTCTAATTTTCATTGATACTTTGAATGTGTGATAGTTAATCTTTTAAGATCGGTCCATTTGAAACAATTTATATTGAAGATTACAATTAATATTTACATACCAAACATCGGAATCACATTACAACCAATTGAATTCTTTAGAAAATGATTATAATAATTATATTCTGTTCAAGTCAAATGTGGATCAAATTCGGGTTTAATCTTCGTTTGAAAAATTTAGTATTCCTATTTTATATATTTTCTTAAAGTTTGGTTTTTATTATTTAATCTATTATATATATACACACATATACATGCATACTCACATTAATCTCTATATCCAGCTGGCTTAACTTTCATCAAGGATGAAATCTAAAGCCAAACTCACATGTCTTGAAACCAAAAAGGGGTTGAAGAAACCTGGAGAGAGCCACAACAGTAAAGAAAATCACGAAAGAAAAAGAAGAATCGAAAAGAGCAAACCTTGGAGAAGGGATCGGCAGACAGCAAAGGACAAAGGAGAAAGTGGAGGAAAATAATTGGTATATTAATCCTCAATTAATCATTTTCTATTAATTCGTAAAAGTCAAGGCCCAGTTTCGAATTGTTTTTAGAGCCCAATCTATTTTTAAAGTCCCAATCCTTTTGAAGCCCATTTTAACTTTTTCATGGCCTGAGTTTATGTAAAGCCCAAGTCTAGTCCTAAGCCTAAAGCCCAATCCATTACAAGTGTGCTGGTTAGGGTTGAAACCCTAATTGTTGTGTCGCTACTGTGAACAGGAGAGGAAAAACAAACCTGTTAGCCGAACAAATTTAGTAGTATAAGTAACCATAATCCCAAATAAGCAGGTGAATTAAAAAAAAAATTTAGGGAGATCGAAATTAAATTTTAATTTTTACGATAATAAAAAAAAATTTAGAGAGATCGAAATTAAATTGAAATTTAGGAAGATCGGTTTCTTATAGGTACATTTCATTGTGTGGTGCAAAGATTTAAAGTCATTGGTTTCAATGCATAAAAATGTCCATTCATTATTGTGGGGGTGAAACGTGATTTTGATGTACATATTTAAGATTATTCTCTGTCATATTTAATGAAGTCGGTAAGGGCTTATGGATGTTTTGCCTTTCCTTTGCTTACATATATAGATTAGGTGTCCCACATATTTTGAATGCTGGTTTTGCATTCCCATTTGTTAACGGTAGTAAGTATAGTTGCAAAAAGTCAATGGCATTTGCCTTTAATTTCTTCCTTGCAAATGTCAAAAAATGTTTCTTCTAAGCTTTGAATGGTGGGTGTAATAGCATGATCGCACGTGTGTGTGTGTATATATATATATATATATATATATATATATGATATGTGTTGTGCCGTATATGTCAATTTGAAAGTCGTGTTCTTGTTTTAGTTTTTCTCTAATAATTTCATCATATATTTTGATTATATTTGAGTTTTTTTATATATTGTTTAGAATTATTAATAGTTTCTCCTCAATTTATAAATAGGAAAATAATGTATTTCAATGCACTTGAACTCGCGTTTTCTTTTTTCGACAATAATACCCGTATCAATCAAACTAAAACTTAATTTTAATTTTTACTAGAAATTTTGAGCATTTGTTTATTTGATATTGAATTTTCATTAATATTATTCATTTTTCTTAAAATACGGCAACACTTAATATTAAGGAAAATTTATGAGAGATTGTTGCCGAAATTATTGGATACAATCTCATTTATGGTTCCTAATATTAAAATTCCCTTCTTAAACCCGAGCAAATTTTAAAAGTTAAAATAAATTTAGTATTTTTTTAGTTTTAGAATTAAATTCGACTAATATACTAATAAATGTCGAAAAATTAAAAATTTATGTAAATAGATCAATTTTTGAAAAATTTACGAGAACAAATCTATTTTACGAAAATGCTTTCGGTTGGAAGCGTTTTCAGTTAATTTGCAAAAAAACAAGGAAAATGAGACTTTAGGTCTATATAAAGATTTGTTTTTTAAGCTTTATTTTCTTATTAATATGTGACACCAGGAAATAAAAAAATATTGGTACTGCCACTTTTTGTGCTAATGTGGCAGAGAGCGCTTCTAGCTAGAAATGTTTTCGTAAAATCGACTTATTTCAGTAATTTTTTTAATTTTTCGGAATTTATTAATAAAATAGCCATTAAATTCATTCAATTAATAAATTTATGCATACTTAAATTTTTACGGGAACATATTTCACCTTATAATATTTGAAATTTAAAAACAGTAGGTATTAAACAAGGTATCAATTTATGGGTATTGTGAGAATATTAATACTTTCCTCACACGAGTTGGCTCTCGAACTTGAGTTTTCTCTAAATTTTAAAACGTAGATCAAATAATTACCTATTTAAAAGAGTTTGCAAACTTTTCTTTTAAAAAGACTATAGATATTCGATCACACCTAAACAAAAATATTGATGACGACTCCTGTTTTTTTTTTTAAGAAAATAATGTTTAATCAATTTTTTTTAAATTTTATCAAACATCATCAAGCTAATTTTACGCAAAATGGAAACAGTTTCAACAATGATAAATCTATTCTTAATAATAAATGGGAGCTTTCATTCATGTCAAACGCTCTTTAAATGTATTCTCAATAAAATGAGAAAATATCTTATACATTATCGATATATAAATTTCATACATTATTAATGAATAATAATATTAAACACTATTATTGAGTAAAGAAAAAACAAAAAATGAAAGACTTATACGTAAGTATTAAAAGCTTTATTTGATGGGTCCATTTATTTTGTAAATTGCTTACAACTATTCCTGAATTTCGTAATATCTGCTAAACAATTTCCATGATTTTAGGTTAAATATTTCTAATTGCATAAATTCTTTGATTTATAAATGCATGTGAAAGTAACAAGTTTTTCCACAAATAAACTCTTTGACCGAATAATTGACCTTGATTTATGCACGTGAAAGCGTTAACCTTTCTAATTTTATAGCATTACAATTACCACACGTCTTGAGTTTTTGGTGGCTCCTCCTTTCTAATTTGTAGTGATATATTATAGGCTATTTTATAGTTTCAAAATCAATTCCAGTAATACAAATAAAAAATCAATATTAGTAATTAATTATAAGAATCACATCTTTGATTGAGTCTTAGTTCGATTGATATAAGTATTGTTGTCAATGCAAGTAACGTGGATTCAAGTGCATTTAAGTACATTAACATACTATTTTTTTTAATACCAATTAACATCTTATTTATAGGTTAGGAGAGATTATAAATAATTCTAAGCATTGTATCAAAAAGAACAAACCCTGCACATAATTAAAACACAAATACATTGTATTCTTTGGTCTAACCACTAAACACAAAAAATTACTAAAATGAATATGTTGAAGCTGAAATCGATTGAATTTTATTGGAGAACTTTTTTTTTTTGGTAAATAAAATGATATAGCCTTAAGCTAAAGTTACATTAGTACTAACCTTCCTCAAGTAATGGACACATAATGCGATGGATATCATCATCCAATAAATCTCTTACAATAGCCAGTAGTTCTTTATGAATATAATCAATTGTTCCATTTCACTCAAGCCTCTTTGACGATACGATTTGTCATTTTATTTTTTTCTCTCAGGATTTACCGAAATTTCACTTTCGAATCCTTAAAACACCGATCTTAAATAAACTTAACTTCGTTGTAATTATTGGTTGCTGTTGACCCATTTTGTATAATGACAATCAGCAGAGAATTATCACTCTCAATCTCCCTTTGACGATACCTCTGTGTCCAATTATACTTTAAACCTTCAAGTAATACCCGAGCTTCAACCTAAAAAATATCTGGCAATCCCTATCACCAGTTCAAAACCCCATTCAACTTCAATTCGACCCTCTCACAACTGCACCTATGAATTATTGGATTTAAAATATTAAATAATTTTTTTTTTTATTTCGTGTTGAATAATTTCTTAAATTATGAAACACATAATATAATCATTAAATAATTTATATAAAATTATTGATTTAACACATACAATCAATCCACTCATGCGAATATATAAACCATTGTGATAATAATTATTGTTATATGAATTAGGAATTAACATTACAAATGATTACACCATAAAAACAATAATAATAAACAAACTTATATTTAAACCATCATTAAAAAAAATCTAAAATTAAATTTATCTAACATTATTTTGAGCATTTGTTTATTTGATATTGAATTTTCATTAATATTATTCATTTTTCTTAAAATACTCATATCAATTAAACTAAGACTCAATTTTAGTTTTTACTAAAAATTTTGAGCATTTATTTATTTGATATTGAATTTTCATTAATATTATTCATTTTTCTTAAAATACGGAAACATTTAATATTAAGGAAAATTGATGAGAGATTGTTGCCAAAATTATTGGATACAATCTCATTTATGGTTCCTAATATTAAAACTCCCTTCTTAGACCCGAGCAAATTTAAAAAGTTAAAATAAATTTAGTATTTTTTTAGTTTTAGAATTAAATTCGACTAATATACTAATAAATATCGAAAAAGTAAAAAATTATGTGAATAGATCGATTTTTGAAAAATTTACGGGAACAGGTCAATTTTACGAAAATGCTTTCGGTTGGAAGCGTTTTCAACTAATTTGCAAAAAAAAACAAGGGAAATGAGACTTTTAGTCTATATAAATGCTTGTTTTTTAAGCTTTATTTTCTTATTAATGACACCAAGAAATAAATAAATATTGGTACTACCACTTTTAATGCTGATGTAGTAGAGAGCGCTGTGTTTTCGTAAAATCGACTTATTTCCGTAATTTTTACAAAAAAAAATTAAATTTTTGGAATTTATTTATAAAGTAGCCATTAAATTCATTCAATTAATAAAATTTATGCATACTTAAATTTTTACGGGACCACATTTCAACTTATAATATTTGAAATTTAAAAATAGTAGGTATTAAACGAGGTATCAATCTATGTGTATTGTGAGAATATTAATACTTTCCTCATAGGAGTTGGCTCTCGAACTTGAGTTTTCTCTAATTTTCAAAATGTAGATCAAATAATTACCTATTTAAAAGAGTTTGTAAACTTTTCTTTTAAAAAAACTATAGGTATTTTTTAAAATGTTATCAAACATCATCAAGTTAATTTTACGCAAAATGAAAACAGTTTCAACAATGATAAATCTATTCTTAATAATAAATGGGAGCTAATTTCATTCATATCAAACGCACTTTAATTATATTCTCAATAAAATGAGAGACTATTTTATACATTATCGGTATATAAATCTCATATATCATTAATAAATAATAATATTAAACATTATTATTGAGTAAAGAAAAAACAAAAAATTGAAGACTTATACGTAAATATTAAAAGCTTTATTTGATGGGTCCATTTATTTTGTAAATTGATTACAAGTATTCCTAAATTTCCTAATATCTGCTAACAATTTCCATGATTTTAGGTTAAATATTTCTTCATGATTACTATGGGAAGGGGACCTATCTTCAATATTTCTAATTGCATAAATTCTTTGATTTATGCATGTGAAAGTAACAAGTTTTTCCACAAATAAATTCTTTGACCAAATAATTGACCTTGATTTATGCACGTGAAAGCTTTAACCTTTCTAATTTTATAGCATTACAATTACCACACGTCTTGAGTTTTTGGGGGCTCCTTCTTTCTAATTTGAAGTGATATATTATAGGCTATTTTATAGTTTCAAAATCAGTTCCAGTAATACAAATAAAAAATCAATTTCAGTAATTAATTATAAGAATCACATCTTTGATTGAGTCTTAGTTCGATTGATATAGGCATTGTTGTCAATGTAAGTAACGTAGATTCAAGTGCATTTAAGTACATTAACATACTTTTTTTTTTTAATACCAATTAACATCTTATTTATAAGTTGAGAGAGATTATAAATAATTCTAAATATTATATAAAAAAAACAGATAAATAGAAACCTGCACATAATTAAAACACAAATATATATAGTATTCTTTGGTCTAACCACTAAACACAAAAAATTACTAAATTGAATATGTTGAAGTTGAAATCTATTGAATTTTATTAGACAACTCTTTTTTTGGTAAATAAAATGATATAACCTTAAGCTAAAGTTACATTAGTACTAACCTTCCTCAAGTAATGGGCACATAACACGATGGACATCATCATCCAATAAATCTCTTACAATAGCTAGTAATTTTTTATGAATAATCAATTGTTCCTTTTCACCTCAAGCCTCTTTGACGATACGATTTGCCATTTTATTTTTTTCTCTCAGGATTTACCGAAATTTCACTTTTGAATCCTTAAAATACCAGTCTTAAATAAACTTAACTTCGTTTTAATTATTGGTTGCTGCTAACCTATTTTGTATAACGGCAATCAATAGAAAATTATCACTCTTAATCTCCCTTTAACAGTATTCCTATGCCCAATCATACTTTAAACCTTCAAATAATGTCCGAACTTCAACTTGAAAAATATCTGACAATCATATCACCATTTCAAAACCCCATCCAACTTCAATTCGGCCCTCTCACAACTGCACCTATGAATTATTGGATTTAAAATATGAAATAATTTTGTTTTATTATTTCGTGTTGAAATAATTTCTTAAATTATGAAACACATAATATAATCATTAAATGATTTATATAAAATTATTGATTTAACACATACAATCAATCCACTCATGCGAATATATAAACCATTGTGGTAATAATTATTGTTATATGAATTAGGAATTAACATTACAAATGATTACACCATAAAAACAATAATAATAAACAAACTTATATTTAACCCATCATTAAAAAAAATTCTAAAATTAAATTTATCTAACATTATTTCATTTGTATGAAATTATATACCATCAATGCATAAAATATATACCTATAATAAACTAAAAAATTGAACTTAATAGTATAAAAAAATCTTCTTATTGTTGGCTAAAAGTGAACTTGTTTCCTTCGTTTCTTACGAAAATTCGTCAGAAATGGTCTGATATTTTCGAAAGCCTTCGTTTCTCCAAGGCTTTGAAAGAGTCCCAACTATATATTTATTTGTTTCCCACACCAGGGCTCGGACCGGAGTTGGTAAACCTATTTCCCGTTCCAGGGCTCGGACCGGAGTCGGTAAACTTATTTCCCGTTCCAGGGCTTGGACCAGAGTCGGTAAACTTATTTCCCGTTCCAGGGCTTGGACCGGAGTCGGTAAACTTATTTCCCGTTCCAGGGCTTGGTCCGGAGTCCTTGATGCCACCAATGGTTCGGCTATCAATTAACTTATTTCCTACTCCAGGGCTCGGACCTTCGTCGGTAAACTTGTTTCCTACACCAGGGCGCGGGCTGGAGACCTTTAAACCTCCAACAGCCAAACCATTAAGTAACTTTTGTCCCTCAGCACTGCTTGGGCCAGCGTTCTTAATGCCTCCGATGGTGCGACTACCGGTGAACCTATGTCCCTCACCACCACTCGGACCCGCGTCTTTGATTGCTCCAAGGTACAAGCCAATATCAAAGATATTAGAAACCCTTCCACCCGCAAATTTTTGGGCCATCAGGGTATTGAAAGGATCACGAGCTTCACCCACAATGACAATGGAGCTCAACAATAAGATAATAGAAGCAAAGCTTAAAAAAGATTGATTGGCTACAATATTCATCTTGTCGGAAAATGTGAGAAAACAAAGAGTGTGTGGGATTATTTGGTATGAAGAATAAGAAGCTTTGCTCTCCCTTTATAGAGAAGAGTGATGGAATTCGTTGTCGGTATTTTTGACTAAGAAGAGATTTATTCCAATTCATCTACCTATATTTCAACAGAAAAAACGTGGTCATCCTACCCTTAATTTTTCTTCCAATATTGTTATATCCAACATTTATGTTCACTGTATTTGAATACATGTGAAAATTAGATTATAGGAGTGTAAAAATAACATTCAATTGAACCCGTGTATTGATCCGATGATCAGGATATTCATTGCTTCAGGTGTGATCTGAGTTCAAGTTGTGTTAGTCGCGTTGCTGTTAAGGTTTTATCCTCTTCTTATAATTCACAAAAAAAATAGCATTCAATTCAAGTATTTAAAATTACGATTTTATAGATCCATGTATCAAAAGTTCAATTCTCACTACATGTGAGTTTTTTTATTGATTTTATTAAAAATATAAAATAAAAAACTAAAATAATCTAGTAATAATATAAATTATTATGTGTATATAAAAATATTTTTTTATTTTCTAATCGAATTAGTGTCCAGATAATTAATAATACCAATCAGTTAAAAATTTAAAATTAATAAAGATGAAAAACATTTTAATATATATATATATATAATTGAAAGCATTCTTATACATTCAACAATTACTTTGAGTTCGCGTAACATAGAAAGAAATAACTAGAAAAGTTTGAAATTGCAGTCTAAGCAGAAAGTTGAATTTCATTGAACAAGTTGAAGCTAAAATTGAAGTGTTGATTCTTTGGGGGGGGCTTTTTTCTGGCCGCCTGGCTGCCGGCCTGAGTCACCGCGAAAGTATGTTATTTTCTACCGGCGGCGTCTACCGGGGAGGAACAAGAACATACAAAAATCTTTGACTTTCCAAGGCCTTGAGTAATTAATTACAGGCTTGACGAGATTTAATGTGAAAACAAAAGGTTTGACTGATGACTGACTAATTGTGAAATTTGCATTTTAAGTCACTTAAGTTAGTATACATTTTTATTTACGTCATAAACCTTTAATTTCATCAAATTATATAATTAAATTATCTTTAATAAATTTAGTCATTTATGCTAACTCATTACATATACACATGAAAAACTTTTATCGTAAACCTTTAATTCTAATGAAAAATTTATTAAAAAATTTAAAATGGAGTAGTTTTTAAATACAATTTTAATAATAATTAAAATAAAATTTTACAAAATTTGACCATGACATTTTTGAGACATAGGAAATATAATTTTATGTTTCCTAATTTCTATATTAATTTAATTAGAAATTGAACGAAAATGTAATTATAAATAATTATATCTAAATTTAATTATTAATTCGCTTTTCAAATTGTAAATAGATTTTAAGTTTGATACGTAATATACAATATCAAAGTCCAAGTTTTGTTTCGTTGAATAAGAAAAGTCAAGTTTTGGTACGAGGATAGATTTTATGTTTGATATTTAGGTACAAGGTTCTTATTTTCTAACAAATTTTCAATAAATTATTCTTAATTCCCATTAACATGTGTCATAAATAAGTGAAATTATTTAAAAGATTCTTACATTATTAATCTTTAAACTATTAAAAAGAATCAAATAATAATAAATTGAAATTGAGTTAACATTTAATATTTAAAAAATATTTTTTGTTGTTTAATATAGCTAATATTTTTAAAGTTTTTATGATTTTGTAAATGAAATCTTTTATTTGGAATTGAATTGCCATTGAAAAATAATAATTTTCAAGATATTTTTTTATAAAAAAATGTTAACTCTAATACAATTTGGACTTAGATTCTTTTAATAGTATAGGGACTAAATTGATTCATTTTATAATAGAGAGACAAATTTGATATAACCTTTAACACCTCATACCTAACCTGATCGTCGAGTTCGAACTATAGAATATCACATTCGTTGCTAGAGCAACTACAATTTTATATTCACTAACATGCTCATTCCATCATCATATTATAATATACAATTTGGTCCGAGGTTTATCTGAGCTTACGAAAGCTCTTTCGATAATCGAGATCATTGGAGGACTCAAATGTAAAATTTGCAAAATATCGGGCTGACGTAACAATTTTGGAGGTTCATCGTCGTGACGATAAGGGTGCGACGTCACGACGTGTGTAACACCCCTATACCCGGTTCACACGTATAAACCCGGCATAAGAGTATTACATACAATGTCAGAGAATTAAAAACGAGTATAATAATTTTTTTTTCTTTCAATTCATGTAAATTTTCAAAACAATATTAGTAACTTGTTCATTAGGGACACCTAAGTATACCATTTGTACATGCCATTTTTCTTCAAAGTAAATTACCTAAACTTGAGCATCAAAAGTGATGTGATGTGATGAGAGGTCCCTTACTCGACTCTAGCTTTCCGTAGCTTTTGTACTTACGCGTTAAAATAAACGCGTTAAGCCGGTGAAGGCTTAGTAAGCACTATAAGCATAATAGATGATTATTTGTTTATTGCTTAATTTATCAAACATTTAATTACTCATGCGTATGAAATTTCTAACCTTTCTTGCATGTAACATTTAACTTACCATAATTTCACCATAACACGCATTCATCCTCATATTCCAACTTACCTCAACGGTAGATTTTACATTTTTATCCCTTTTTCACAACTTAGTCATTTCACTTAATTATCAACATATAATTACACATACACATATAGTACTTCTCTTTCATGTATTTATCATTTCTTTACCTCAATGTAATAATTTGCACATTCTTTCACTTTTCACAATTTAGTCATCATAGCTTTCTTAATCATAGCTCACTTAGTTTATTTATCCAATTGGCCCATAATAGACTTTTATAGAACCCATCAGATAAACGGAACAAACAGAGAGTACCGAAGTACTAAACAGAGAGCTCATAAGTGCTGGGCAACAGAGAGCACACAAAGTGCTAAACAGAGAGTACACAAAGTACTGAGCACACAAAGTGCTAATCAGAGAGCACACGAAGTGCTAAACAGAGAGCACACACAGTGCTAATCAGAGAGCGCGCTAGTGGTCCTTAATGGCATACCACTATTATCACAATGGTTCTAACTTGTCTACATGGGCATAATCTCTCATATTCATCATTTCTCATAATTTCATATATCACATTTACATTTCTCTTCACATATACATAATCATGTATTTTTTTCACCTTTATTTACTCAAAGGCTTACACAATATCACCATTTTACCATATAATCAATATTCATAATTAAACACATAATATTTCACATATATATTGTTCATCACATATGTATCATTATATACCTCTTTACTCTTATTTTCACATTAATTTTCAAAGCTGTCCACTTGCGTCATAGTCACTAAATTATTTATATCTTGGGCTAAATAATTCGAAATTATAAACCGCTTGATGTTTCTGAAACTAGACTCAATCATATTCTTACCATAAAATTTCCAGAATTTTTACTTTAGCCAATTTGTACAGTAAATTCTTTCAATTTACCCCTTCGCTGCTGCCTGACAGTTTCGACCTTTCTTCACTAAAAATTATCTATCTTTTAGTAAAAAAATAAAATGATGTTTCTGTCTATTTCTATTGAAAATAAACTCATTAAATATTCTGCCATATAAATTTCAGTCTCTAATAATTTTTATAAATTTTTCTATAATTTTTCAAAGTCAGAACAGGGGAACTCGAATCTACTCTGACATTATTAAACTAAAACTAGTATATCTCGAAATATGAACTTTTTTTTCTTTCACTGTTTCTTCCATATGAAACTAAACTCAATAAGCTTTAATTACATATATAATTCGACCCTTAACTCATTATATACAATTTTTGGTGAATTTTCCAAATTAGTCCCCTGTTACTGTCCAAACTGTTTTGAAGTGAATTTTTCCTTTCTCTTATTTCCCTTGCACTAAATTTCATTTAATCACACCTAATCACCATATTTATAACTAAACACATCATTTTACTCATTTTTATCACAATTAATCATATACTTTAAAGAGAATAAATTTTCAATTTAAAAAAAAACTTGTAGTACTTACAACAAAAAGACTGATTTTCTCCTTTTTTTACTCCTTGCTCTTCTCTTTTCCTTTGTCTTCAATTTGGTCCCTTTCTTTCTTTCCTTTCTCTTCAATTTCACATAAACACTTGTAAGCTAAATACTATAATTCAATGATTTCCATGCTAAATAACAGTAAAATACATGTATATCATGAGCATTTAACCATTTCTTACCTTAACCCTTGAATTCAAAATTTCTCAATTTAATCCCTATGCTCTCTAACATCTCAAAATAATTTCTATAAGAAGTTTGGGGTGTCTAAAAACCCCCTTGTATACTTTTCTTTCAGAAATTTCAAAGAAAATAGGAGATTTTGGAGCTTGGAAGATTTAACAATGGTGGAAGGACCTATTTGGAATAAAATCAAAAGTTGGATGGAAGAGAGAATGGCATGAACGGTTGAACTATGAAAGAGCTGATATTTTTGACTTTTAATTGATTTTTAACCTTTCTTAAATTCTCTAGATTTCTCCACTAAAAATATCTCTCTTTAATAAAATGGTAAATTTTCACTTTTAGTCTTTGGGCCTTCCAACTTTACACTTTGGCCCAAATCATTGCCTCCAAAAATATCTTCCACCAAATTACTCTTTTGCCCCTCCTTAATCAATCTAATTCCCATGATGACTCATAATTCAATTTGGATAAATTACTATTTAATCCTTCTTCCTTTCTCACACTTACTAATTAATCCTTAATTTTCTAACTATTTTCTTATTTTAGCTATATAGTCTAATTCTCAATTCTACTCTATTACTATTCCAAATCCGGTTCAAGAACGCGGATGTTACAACGTGACCATTTGTTTGCAAAATGGTCCATTTAGTACCTATTCAAATCACTTAAACACATAACCAATTCTTCCGTTCATCCATTTAACCAAAAATGCCACATTCATATGCTCAATTCTAACCATTAATCAGTACTTTTACATGCACATTACACAAAACTTCATTTCATACTTGATACTTATGACAAATACTGCATTTTTAACTATTTGATACCAATTTACTACATTTAACATAACATATTCATATTAAGTTCATTTTAATTTCAACCATCTTAAAACATGACTTTTACAAAGACATTTATACTTAAATACCAACTTATTCATATATGATATACAAAACTGACTCAAACCTAGGTCCATGCCATATATTAAACGAAAGAGGGACTATACAAACATTGTTAAGTTGAGGATCACTATCTAGATGTTGGACCATGCCTCGGGACTTTGAGATTTACATAAACCTGTGCACAGAATAAACAAACTATACGCTGAGTGATACTTTCATGATTCAAGTCAATAACACAGAAGCATTAACATAATAAAGATACAATCAACATATGATCAAATTATAACCATTTGGATTACCATTCATGTATCAAATGCCAAATATTATACACGACCTTATTTGTACTAACCTTATGCATATTTCATATGTATGAATACATAATATACCAATTTCATTAACATTCCACAACCTTGATTCTATCCTTATCATCCTAGATTACTCGAAAACGATGACTTTTAGAGTTCGAATGCTATACCATTTCGAAAGGCCCGACAACAATGGCTTTTACCAATTGCTTATTTTATCATCCCAGATGTCTCGACAACAATGGTTTTCACTATATACACACTTTACCATCTTGGGTGGCTTGATAACGATGGTTCACACTATATCAATATTCTACCATCCAAGATAACCTAACAATAATGGCTTTCACTATTTGTATATTCTACCATCCTGGATGACCCGACAATGATGATTTTCATCCTAAAGCATGCCAGCTAACTCAATTTTACTCGGATCATTAGTAGGGTAATCATTGAATCGATACAGATCATATAGCAGCCCGATTTTCAGTGGTGTCGGAAACAGTGGTTTTGGGAATACAGCTCCGGCCAAGTCGTAAATTTAGTTATTATAAATGCAATGTTTCTAATGATATATGCATTGTATGAATTATGATTCGAAAATAGCATTGATTAGATAGTTAATTTAATAGAAAGGACTAAATCATAAAAAGGATAAAAGTATAGATGTTTAATTAGAATGACCAAATGAGTAAATTAACCAAAGGAGTATTAGTTAGTGGATTGGTATGATTTATATTGTTTATAAATAGGTTTAATAAAGGTTAAAAAATAGTTAATTAAAGCTTAATGATGAAAGACTCAATAATTACAAAATTGTCATTATATATATAAGGAATTAAAAGAATGAAATTTAGAATTTCATTCATTTTTCTTTCTTCTTTCTTCTTCACACGACACAAAAGGAGAAACTTAGGGTTTTTAATACCAATCTTTGAGCTTTGATTTGGGTAAGCAAACCTTGATCGTTTTTAATAATTTTTATGTTTTTGAGTCCATATCAGCTTAATCTAGCTTATTAGAACTAATTTGTGAATCTGTCAAATGTTAGAAAACTTTCCATTGTTGAAATTCCTTGTTCTTGAAAGCTTTTGATGTATTTAAATGCTTGATACTTGGGTTAAATCCTTTTGTAAAGTGATTTTTGATAAAATTAGGGTTAAAGGACTAAAATGTAAAATTGGTGAAATTACATGAATTGTTGTGAAATAGATATGTGAATGGGTTGGATAGGTACCTAAGAAAATTTGGTTATGGTTAGTTGTGTAACATCCGCGTTCTTGAACCGGATTTGGAATAGTAATAGAGTAGAATTGAGAATTAGACTATATATAGCTAAAATAAGAAAATAGTTAGAAAATTAAGGATTCATTAGTAATTGTGAGAAAGGAGGAAGGACTAAATAATATTTTGTCCAAATTGAATTATGAGTCATAATGGGAATTAGATTGATTAAGGAGGGGCAAAAGAGTAATTTGGTGAAAGATATTTTTGGAGGCAAAGTTTTGGACCAAAGTGTAAAGTTGGAAGGCTCAAGGATTAAGAGTGCAATTTTACCATTTTTATTAATGTGAGATATTTTAAGTGAGATTTCTAGAGAATTTGAGAAAGGTTAAAAATCAATTAAAAGTAAAAAATATCAGCTCTTTTCATAGTTCAGCCGTCTATGCCCTTTTCTTCCATTTTCAACTTTTGCTTTTAGTCCAAATAGGTCCTTCCATCATTTTTAAGCTTTCCAAACTCCAAAATCTTCCATTTTCTTTGGAATTTCTGAAAGAAATTCATAAAAGAGAGTTATTAGACACCTCAAATCTCATATAGAATTACTTTTGAGGTGTTAGAGAGATAAAGGATTAAATCTAGAAAATTTGAATTCAATGGTTATGGTAAGAAATGATTTAATTCTCATGTTATACATGTATTTTACTGTTATTTAGCATGAAAATTATTGAATTATAGCTTATAGCTTATATGTGTTTATGTGAAATTGAAGAGAAAGAGAAAAGAGGCAAGGATCAAATTGAAGACAAAGGAAAAGAATAGAGCAAGGGATAAAAGAGAGGAAATTCAGCCTTTTTGTTGTAAGTACTACAAGAGTTTTGAATTATAGTTTAATTTCTCTAATGATATATGAATTATTAGCATAGAAATTGTTAGATAGGTACATAATTTGAATGTTTACAATGATAAAATGAAGGCATTAATGTGTGATTTAGTAAAACAGTTTGGACAAAATAGAGGATTAACTTCGAAAATTCACTAAAAATTGTATATAAAGAGTTAAGGGTCCTATTATATATTTAATTAAATCTTATTAAGTTTAGTTTCATATGGAAGAAACGGTGATGGAAATGGATCTGTATATTTTGAGATACAACTGAATTTGTGTAACAAGGTCAGAGTAGGTACGAGTTCCCCTGTTCTTACTTTGAAAAATCATAGAAAAATTTATAAAAATAATTAGAGGCTAAAATTTATATAGATAAATCCTTAATGAGTCTATTTTCAAAATAAATAGACGGGAATATCATTTGATCTCTTTAAAAAAATATAGATAATTTTTAGTGAAGAAAGGGCGAAACTGTCAGGCAGCAGAGAATGAGTAAATTTAAAGAATTTACTGTACAAATTGGCTAAAGTAAAAATTCTGAAAATTTTATGGTAAAAAATATGATTGAGTCTAGTTGCAGAAACATCAAGCGGATTATAATTTCGAATTCTTTAGCTCAAGATATAAATAATTTAGTGACTGTGATGAAAGTGAACAGCTTTGAAATATAAATGTGATGTGTGAAATAATGAGAAATGATGAATGTGAAGTGTTATGCCCATGTAGACAAATTAGAACCATGAGATAGTAGTGGCATGCCATTAAGGAACGCTAGCGCGCTTACTTTTTCGCACTTTGTGTGCTTACTGTTTCGCACCTTGTGTGCCTACTGATTTGCGCTATGTGAGCCTACTGATTGCACTGTGTGTGCTTACTGGATTGCACTGTGTGTGCTTACTATTTCCCCAGCACTTGTGTGCTTACTGTTAAGTACTTCGGTACTTTCTATTCTGTTTATCCGATGGGTTCTATAGAAGTCTACATTGGGCTAAATTGTGGGAAAAAAGAAAATGTGGACCAAAGTGAAATGAATGTCAATGTGGTAAGATACAAGCTATATACTGGTAAGGCAAAAGAGTAAATTACATGAGAAAATTTAAAAGTTTATACTTTGCTTTTGTAGTACTTACTAAGCCTTCACCAGCTTAACACGTTTATTTTAACGCGTAGGTACAAGGAATATAAGAAGCTAAATCGGGACCTCTCATCACATCACATCACTTTGAGCTCAAATTTAGGTATATTACATTTGATGTAAAATGGCATGTACTATGGAACTTATATGTGTACTTATTAGAAGACAAAAATGTTGTTTTGAAATGTTTTGTGTGACGAAATGAAATGAGGTATTTTGGATGAAATTGTGCTTGGACTAAAAATCATATTTTATTTCCTTTAAATCAATTTTAAGTCTTGATCTTAATTATACATGATTAATTTACGATATTTTGAATCAAGAAGCCTAAACTGCATTGGTTGATGAAAAAAAGTTGCATGACTCGGTTTTTTTTTTCTGTACTAAACCTTAATGTAATACTTTGATATCGGGTTTATACATATGAACCGGGTATAGGGGTGTTACAAGTTGTGTGAGAGAATGGTTGTTTTGCATGTTTTGTGTTGAAAGGACTAGATTGAATAAACGAAAACTATTAAGGGTAAAACTGTAATTTTTCCAAAAGGACTAAATTGTGTTGAATAACTAAATTATGTAATTTAATGTGAGAATTGAATGATTTGTGAATGTAGAATACGATCATGCTACAGACTGTGGAAAAGGGAAGTTAGCAGATTAGTCCTTGAAGTCTTTCCTAAACTGCAATTCAATCTGGTAAGTTCGTAGTGTAGGTCTTACTTAATATCTTTGTATATGCATATATTGTCAATGAACAGCAAATTGGAAGCATTGGTATTGCAGATGATAGAAGAAATGCAACGCAAAAGATAGTAGGCTTTATGCCGTTGAAATAGTACCGACACGATGGCTGAGGTACCGCATTTGTTTCGAGTCCTCGACAGCTCGTGTGAGCAGTATCGTGACTCGAAAAAGATATGGATCCTACATGGATTACAAGTCCTACGATGGTTGGGACTTATGTTTTATGCATACTCCTGACAGCTCGTGTGAGCAGCATCGTTAGGAAACAGTTTACATAACAGATAAACACCGTACCGATGGTTTACATTCAAGACCATCATCATACATATAAACAAGTATCATAGTTCTATACTATATCCGTCAATAATTCATATCACATATCGTATGTACAATTAAATCATGCTATTTTCTATTTGTTCAATTCAGTCCAATATCTAAATTTTCAATATCAATCACAACGAATAAATTCATACGAAAATTATATATTCACTTCGATATTTAATCATGCAATTAACATGAATATGCAAACAAATAAATTGATTGTGCATATAAAAGTACAATATGAATCCTCGCATCACTCGTTGACGACTCTCGTTTTTCCTTTCCCTCTTAATGGTCCGACATCATCTTTAGCTACATACGATAATACAACAAATATACAGTATCAATTTTCATCAAATTCATATTCAAATACAAACCAAGCATATTTTGCATTTTATTTAATTTAATCCCTAAACTCGGGATATGTATATCTTTCAATATATATTTTCAGATTAAAATCCGGTTTCACATTCACTCATTAGTGACCCCATGCTTTCTAATCCTATCATAAGTGTACAATATGTAACGGGGAACGAATGATGAATGTTTCTCATGGTTAAGAAACTCGAACCAATGATCGAATCGATTAAATCATTGGTTCTATCTCAATTAAATAAATTATTAAAAATTTACAAAAACATAATAAATTATTTAAAAATTATAAAATTGGTTTAACTGTCGATTCAGTGTTCGACCTTTTTATCCAAACTAATATATTAACTAATTTCTAGTCCAATTTATCTGATCTGATTCCAACAAACATGATGTTTCTATATAAATATATCATTTTATTATTGTAGAAACAATATTTTGTCTGAGCTCAAATAAAGAAAATTCAATAAATTCCTTTTTTTCCAATTTAATTTCTTGAATTTCAATGCCACAAAATCACTCATCTATTGATTTGGGCTCATATTTTATTTTGCAAAACTTGCTTTTCAAAATTGAAGCCATTGAATTTTGGGCCAAAATGTGAGTTGGGTCCCTTTCTTCTTAAACTGAAGTCTCACAAATGTAAATGTAATTCTCAAACTGCTTAAACAATTTACATGTTTTCTTATATTTTATGCATAAATTTGTAACTCTTATCAAGATATTAGTTAATTATAAAGATATTTTATATTTCTTAAAGAACAATTTACCTTAATCTTCTTATATTAACTAATATCTTCATAATATAATGATGAACTCTTATTAAAATTTATAACTTAATTTCAGCTTCGAAAATTTTCTAATTTTATCTTTGATACCGTATATGCTAATAATCCATATCAATTGATACAAAATATTTATTTCTATTAACCAATTGTTTGTACTTTCATTATCGTTTATATTTTTTTATAATTACATTCAAAAACAAAATATAATAATTAAATTAAGTTGTTGAACTTATTAATAATTTTAAAATTTATATTTGCATGTAAACATATTTATATGTTTGTAATTGAAGTAAACTTGCATGCATATAGGTATTTAAAAAAAAACACATATCAATTTTTTAATGTTGCTAGTGGAATAAAAAAAATAAAATATCAGTGTACCAAATACTCACCCATATTTTATTAAGAAAATAAAAGTTAAACTATAATCGTGATACTAGATTATGGCACACCCACCGTGTGGGTGAAAAAATATACGGAACAAATGTATTTGTTAAAATTTGATCAAATTTAAATAAAGTTTTGATTGAAATAATAAAATTGAATGTTTAAAATTAATTGTGTTATGGGTTCAAATCTCATCATAATTATTTTATTAATTTTATATAAAATACAAAAAAATACACTTATAATATATAGTATAACCTATAGTGCATATAAAAGGGTATTTTGATAATTTTTAATTGAGTTAATGTTTAGTTGACTCGTGACACCAATTCAATTAAAAATTTAAATTTAAGTATAGATATGAAAAAAATTAAAAATGACTATAAACCTATTTGTGCTGTACCCATAAGCGAATTACATTTTAATCAAATGATAAAATTACAATTCTAGTCTTTCTCAAAAAATAATAATTAAATTTAAACTATTTGAACAAAAATTTTCAATTTTAATCCTCAAAATTTAATAACTTTTTTCACCCAAAATAAATTTTTTTTATTTTGCCCCTAGGGACAATCTCGGTAGAAATTTAAAATCCTTTTGAAATATAGAATGAATAATTTCAAAGTTTTAATATTACAGGATGATTAAGACTTAATTGCAATTTAATCCACATAAAAAATTGAAAGAGGTAAAAATGAATTAATGAAAGAAAATGGAAAATATATTAGTTGGACCCACTACTCCCTTGGACCCTTGCTCTCTTATTCCAACTTTTATTCCTTTTTATTTATCGAACCTTGACGGGTGTCGGCGGTGGAACCATAGGATCAACCACTTTTAACGTGTTAATTATTTTATTTTCAATATTAAAACTATAAAAAATAATTCAACAAAAATTAATCAAGATGCTTATTTCCTTGAAGTTTCGTTTCAAAATCTATTTTAATTATAAACTAACAGTCTTATTTTCTCTTTAAATTCTCTCCAATCATGCCTGTATCCATGGTATGCAGTTCTTTTATTGTCAAACCTTGGGAGAGACATGTTCACAATCAACACTGTAAACCATTCTAGTCACCCACGGCATGATCTTTGTCACAAATCTAGTCCCGCTTTTTACATCTGCAAAATCTGCGGGCATTCCGGGTTCGGACCGCGGTTCTCGTGTCCTTTGAGCTGCAATTTCAATCTCCATGAAGAATGTTGCACCGATTTTACTTGGCATACTGCTTTCAATTTCCCCTCTTTTCTAGCTGGCTCTAACTTCGTCATTTCCAGTTGTCCTCCCCAAAATCTACCATGCACTGCCTGTCAGTTGCCCATAGAAGGTCGATATTATTGCAGCAATAACAGGAGAACCAATTTACATCTTCTTTGTGTAAGGCTTCCGACCACCCTAACCATAAGTGGGATGCCAACGATACTTACAAACCGTTGCAAGGTTAGTTGCTCGTACCGATCGTGTCCAAATATAAATGGTGGCTGGTCCTATGTCTCCCATAATGGTACCAATTATCATGTGGCTTGTTGGAAAGCTATGATGCTGAGACCCGATGACGTTCCTCAGAGACATAAACCCCAGGCATTTTGGGACAAAATCCCTCGGTCTAGATTCTATCGAAATAATTGAAACTCGTTTTTGCTGCTCAGCTGTGTGTGGAAGCCCTTTATTGCCTTGTGTTTTGCTTCTGTTGTTCTGCATATTGCCATGTTCGGTTTGTATGTGTAGTATGTGGAGATATAGGAAGGTATTTTGCTTTTTGTGTGTGCGAGCGGGCAGTCAAGTTACAAATCGGAAGAAAGGATTACATCAACAGGCTTAAACCTAGATCATTATTGGGATGCTAACCTTGGGACTTAATCACTGTTCCGTTCCCTATTTTGTTTCTTCTCCCCTATTGTATCTTTGTGTTTGCATGATTTCTCCCTTAATAAACTTTTGTTCGTTGAGAAAAAAAGACTGCAGTCTGATTTCCTCCAAAAAAAAAAAATCAGCTTGGATGTACCAAACTCAGTTACCAATCTATTTCATTTGACTCAGATTTGGGTTAATTTCACCAAACATTCATAAATTTTGAGTCAATTTTAATCCGGTCTTTCCATCAGTCAATCTATTTAAATAATAATTTCTTCTTTTGCTTGGCAATGGCAAGGCTGAGGTCCTAGGATCTTTGAGGTCCCAAATTCGAATCTCACTTTATGTAAAATATGTGGATTCTCTTTGTTGGTCATAGATGGTAGTTTGCTAGCTATTCATTTTAGTTGTTTAGTTAATTATTAAACACTTGTAATGATCGATTGTATTGGAATTGTTATAACTTGAAAAGAAAAAAAATTCTTTCATCGGGCCGTTGAGGTCTCGACGAGCTCAAATCAGAGAGTCACGTCGCGTTGAGAAATTCCTTGAGGTCGCGACAAGTTGCCTCTTTCAATATTAGTTTCCTTTCAACTTTTCTTTTCATTTATATGGTGTGCCTTCCTTAAAATACTCTCCTTTTTGTATCATTCATGTTCGTTTCACGGTTTATATTTAATATTTTGTGGATGTTTGTTTCATTAATGTCATTTTCAAGATTTGAACATATGTCTTTTCTTGAGAGTACAATTTATCTTTCCATTGCATCTAATAACATTTGATTTAGAGAAAATTTATATATATATATATTCTTATATTTTATGTTTTACGCATCTATCTCAACATCCTAAACAATACCATTAATAATTAATAATTAACTACACCTTTCAAAAACATAAATCTTCCATACATAATATAGAGAAAATTAAAAAAAGAAAACCACTTGAAGGTCTAAAAATGATTGAGGTATATAGATGAATAGTTAGCCTAAATTGAACATTTTGGAAGGAGGAGAGGGAGTCAGGACTTAGACTTATCCCCAGGCTTTGAGTGTTATACACTATTAGCTCTAGTCTCAAGGTGCAACACGTCGAGTCTTTATAAGAGGGTCAGAGGTAAGTGGACTAGTGATCTATCGTTAAAGGTTTGGGTGAAGTGGCAATATAATGTGCTTTCAGTCACCTCTGAAGGAACGTGACAATTTTGTGAGAAAATGAAACTAGCAAACGATGCCATACGACCTCGTGTCTGGTCCTGTGTCAGATCGTGTGTGTCACACGGCTGTGTGATTAATTGTTTGTTGAGCTGTGTGAATCACACGGTCGTGTGGTTGGCCATATAGGTCACATAATCTGGAAAGTAGGGTATGTGGGTCACATAGGCATGTGAGTCCATTTTGTGCAATTTGTTAGGCCTTGTGCGGGTTGAGTGTGAGTATTCTAAAATCTAATCTACATGAGCTCGATAAGGATGTTAGAGTTTGAGTAAGATTATTCGTATGATCTGCTAAATTATCTCATATGTATGAAAAACATGTATCTGGTTTGTTTTTGAGTACGTGTGGCATGCTATGATACATATGCCTGATCTTTTAGTATGACTTTGCATGTGTATTTGGAGTGGGATATATGGATGTGATGGAGGAAGTGTGATTCTGGCAGTTTTACTGCATTATATAATTCTAGCAGTATACCTGCAATATATGTATTTTGGCAGCATAGTTGCATATTATCTAAGTGGCATACAACCACATTATGGTGTGATGAATGGATGGGTTATTGTCGTCCTATTTGGTGTGTTGGTTGGACGAAATTAATATGTAGCGGATGGGGATAGAATTTTTCTGTTTGATTATGCCATGCTAAGCATGTGTAATATATGATCTGTATGCTCTGATGTTTGCATCTAAGCATGATTATGTTGTGATTTCAGCTTGTGGGCTAAGGCACACATTGAGTTTTATAGTTCACTCTATTTATTTAATATTTTTCAGGTAATCCTTAAACTTAGGATTTGGCGGCGCTCGGGAGCTCGATTCGATTTTTCTGTGTTAAACTCTTTCAAAATTTCTTATTTTAGATTTTATGGACTATTAAACTATTTTTTGGACTTTAATTTTGGTTTTTGAAATTTGTTGTATTTTAATTAGTATTTTAAAAATTGGCATGATTTCTGATAATTTAAGTTAAACGATCGATCTTAAACAATTCAAAGAATTTTTCCACTACAAAGTTTAAATCAAGATTATGCAATTTTCAAAACAAGTAAATAAAGTCGATAGCGTGATGGTTTTATAAAATCAAGTTTTATAAGTAAACATTTCAAAGTTTCACATATACATTTGACAAATTCTCCTACCAATGAGTTGAGTCAAGTTTCTATAAAATCTTCGATTTTCAATTTTAGTATAAGATAGGCTTTGAAAATAAATAATCAAAGCTTCAATTTATTAATATAATCTTCAAAATTCGACCACAACATTTAAGCCGAATTTGGAGTGTTACTTGAACTGACCATTTTGGGGAGTACATAAGATGAGAAAACAGATAAAATGGCAGCACATATAAATGCAAAGAGAAGCAAACTAGCCGATGCATAAGCTTTATTAAAATAATCATCAAGGTCACTGAAATCCAGCATATCAGCAATTATCTTCAGGTCTTTGGTTGCACCAAACCCAGCTGCCGAACCAGTGGCTAATACATACGATATTACCTGCACCAAAATTAATATGAATATAACACCAATACGATTGAAAAAGTAATACCAATTATTATGATGTCAAATTTTATTTAAATATAAAAGATATTCTTATTAGTATTTTATATATTAACTGTGATCGGAGTAAGAGACTGAAAGGGGTAAATTTTCAATTTGGACTCTTTAAAATTTATAAAACTTTAAATTAATAATAGTAAAATTGCATTTTGGCCACTCAAAATAATAAAAAATTAATTTAACCCTTTAAAAATATACAATTTAATTTCACTCCAAAAAATTTTTTTTTGACTCCATCACTAACTGTGAAACTCTTACATGAGATTTATGAATGCAATTAGACAGATTCTTTCAAATTTCCAATCGTAAAAATCATGGCTATCGGAATCATATATGCTAACCAATGTGTATCGTTTCGACTTTTAATCAATATGAAGTAGTTTAAGTTTCTTTAGTTAAAATTCCGATATGCTTCGATCCATTTTAGCAATATTGGTCTATATTGGTCAAGTGCAATAGGAGGGCCACTAACTCAGTTGTTAAATTTTGATATATAAATAAAATAAAACTTTGATTGAAATTAAAAAATGGTTCAAATCTCATCCTAATGATTTTTTTATTAATTTTATATAAAAAATACCCTTATAAATTTAATAATTTATAACTTACTGTGTATCTAAAAGGATATTTTAATAATAAGTTTTTAATTGAATAAATGTTAAGTTGGCTCGTGACACCAACTCAGTTAAGAATTTAAATTTAACTATAGATATGAAAAAAATTAAAAGTAACGATAAACATGTCTTTGCGATATGCGACGCGAATTACATTTTGATCAAATGATAAAATTACATTTTTAGTCTTCCTATAAAAAATTAGTTAAATTTAAACTATTTAAACACAAAATTTTCAGGTTTTTTTTTGGTAAATAAAAATTTCAGCTTTAGTCCTCAAAATTTAATAATTTTTTCACCCAAAACAAAATTTTTTATTTTGCCCCTAGGGACAATCTCGGTAGAAATTTAAAATACTTTTGAAATATGGAATTAATAATTTCAAAGTTTTAATATTATAGGATGATTAGGACTTAATTGCAATTTAATCCACATAAAAATTGAAAGAGGTAAAAATGAATTAATGAAAGAAAATGGAAACTATATTAGTTGGGGAATGATGAAATTGTACCTTGTCCCCATAGAAATCAACAAGAAAGGCACCATCTCCACTTATCAATCTTTTTCCAGTAGCAATATGGTATAAAGAGAGAGCGATTTGCAACAGTGAGTATACGAATCCCAGTACAATCGAAGAAAGGACGTATCTGCAATATATGTAAACTTTATTAATTAAATAGAAAATTTTAAATTTTGGTCCCTTAAAATATAAATAAATTAATTTAAATATTTTTAGCTTTGATTCCCCAAAATTTTATAATTTTATTTTGAACTCCCCAAACAAAATTCATGACTTATATGAGACCTTAGGTGAATGTACCCAGTATGTCGTTAAATATCGGATCAAATTATTCTTTTTATTATTAAATTGATCAATTTAATTCATGTATTGTTCAAAAGAATCAAATAAAACCAATTTCAATAGAGTTAACATTTACTGCTTAAAAAAATTTATATATTGTTTGACAGAGTTATGTTTTAAAAGCTTTTTTTATGATTCTACAAACAAAATATTTTGTTTAGAGTTGATCTCTAAATTAAAAAAAAAAAAATCATATTATATTTTAAATAGTAAATGTTAAACATGTTCTGCCGATTGAGTCTTAGTTTGATTGACATGAACATTGTTACCAATGCAGGAGGACGTGGATTCGAGTGTGTTGAAGCGCATTATCTTCTTATTTATGAGTTGAAGAGGAGCTATGAGGAATTCTAATCAGAACCTATAATAGTGTGACTTCACATGTACTTTCAGCTATTTCAAGGATTAGCATCATGAGGAGTGATTGGCTCCAAAAATATATTAAATTTGATGAAATTGTATTTTAATCCTATAAAAGTTTATTACTTCGCTGTTGAGTAAACTATCCATTGCCAGTAAATTGGAATCCTATATTCTTTATATATGCTTGCTGAGAACTCATTTGATGCAGCAAATAATTTCAAAAACAAAGAAATAAACTAATATGTGTATATAATTAGGGACTTACCGGTAAGTATAGATATCATCGAAATGAATTGTGGAGTCTTCGAAGTCGTAGTCAAAGGCAAGTGATAGAGTTGCAGTATCAGTGGCGAGAACAACTAAGGATGCTAAAAGCAAAACAAACATTAAAATCTTCAAAACAAGAGTGATAATGATTGGGGAAATTGCTGAAGTTGGTGGAGGTGCCATCTTTTTGCCTTTATCTTTTGATAATTTGATATTTTACAAACTATATATAGAGCCTCCTTTTACTTGGAAAATGTCGTCTCTTATTTGTTTCTAACGAGAGTCATAATTGTTAAATTATGAAACCAATGATTTTACACAACTAAAAATATCATGGAAATTTTTGCTTTAGGACTCGGATTAAATATTATTCGCTCTGCTCAAAAAATAGTTAATTAATCATACGTTAGATCAAATAGTAAACTGATCGTTGTATTAAAAATTTTATCTATTTTTATTGTTAAAAACTGGTCTTCGTACGTCAAAATAATGCACATGAAATTGTTTGATTATTCTGTCAACCACATTAGTTTTTAATAATAAAAATAGATGAGTTTTTTAACAAAAAAAAAACTATTTTGCTCTTTGATTTAACGTATAAGGACTAATTTGTAGATTTTTTTTAAGGGGACAAGATGTAATCTACTCCTAATACATGAACCTCTATGGTACTTTTATATCTAAATTAATATTGGATGAATAGTTATTGGGTTTACATTCATAGATTGGATTGGTCGATCCAAGCTAAATTCGTACAAAATATCAATACCATACATAATTGTTCAAACTTGACCCTAAATATTATCATTAAATTTTATTTAAACCTCCGCATAATTTTTAATAATAATTAACTTGAGAGATAATGAGATTTCTTTGTTCATTTTAATTTATTATGTATCAATCTGATGCATTATCATTGATGTCTTGTTTGGATTATATTTAGACAAAAAAAGAAAGGCTAGAAATCAATTGAAAATCATTTAATTTTGTTATCTTCAATTTATATAATTAACGAATACAATTATCCAATTTTTAAGCAAATAAATTTAAATTCAATAATCAAATTATTATGATGAATTATAGAAAATAATAAAATATTTTTAAAAAATTTTAATAAAATATAAGTTTATCTAAAATAAACTTACGTTAAATTGAGATGACCTTTACTTTTAATTTATTTTATTTTGAAAAATTTAGATTTAGCTTGTTAATGACATAAATCCTTTTATACTATAATATAAATAAAACAAAATATGCAACTTTTAGTATTGGATATGTAGTTTAAAGATGAATAAAACAGAATTTGTATTGTTCTTATAAAACCCAGACGTATGGGTTAAGTTAAAGATAGATAAAACCCATGAATTGACAGGTGGATTTTAAATTAATAAACAAAATAAGATGATAAATTCATTTAAAATTTTTTTTTTTTTAAAAAAAGGAGAACGACTCGCTACTTAGCTGGTTTTGGCCGGCCAAGTCCTTATCCATCTCCCGCTGTTAGACACGGTATAATTATATGATATAAAAATATAAAGATATTATATAACAAAAATTATTAATTTATTAAATTTATGTTGATATAAAATAATTTAAATATAATTTTAACAGGTTCTCATTTCATGTTTGGTATTGGATTAATTATTTTTTATATCAAATTATAAAGTAAAATTTTGAATACTAAAGTATACTCTAAGTTTTTATACATTTCGTACATTTGAAATTAGTCTCATATAGGGACGAACCCAGGGGGTGATAGGGGTTTGGCTCTCCCTAAAATGAAATTTTTTTTAGGTCCTTTAAAATTTTTAAAATTTTAAATTAGTAAAGATAAAATTACACTTTGATCCCTCTAAAAATAATAAAATTTAATTTAATCTTTTAAAAATTACATTTTTACTATCATAAAAATTATAATTTAATTTTGGTCCCCTAAAAATTTTTTAACTTCACCCTTGGTCTCATACTTTTATTTTCGAGAATATAATCATCTACTTTTCAGATATAAAAATCCAGAACAAATGTTACCATCGCTAAAATTCTTTTATTAAATTCTCTTGTATGACATTTTTGAAATTAATATATATATATATATAAATTATTAAAATTAACTAATGATATTATAAAAATAAAGTATCAATTATTCAAAAATTAAAATATATAAATTAATTTTTAAATTTGAGCATAGTTTAAAGGTGAAAATTTAATTTGACCAAACTTAAAAGAGATAAAAAATTACGTCTCAATCTTTAAAACTTTTAAAATATTCAAATTATATATATCCATAAAATATTTTAATTAAAAAAATAATATTATTAATTATTTAAATTAATTAATAACATTATAAAAAAAATATTACAATTTCATACCAGACATAAAATTAAATAAATAGATTGAATAGTTTTAGTGGGTAAGTTTGAACTTTGTTGAAATTAAATTTGTTTGCTCAAATTGCCCAAGCCTATTTTACGACTTAGAAGAAATGGGCTCACCATTTGCTGGGTTCGATGACCCAAAAGTTGGGGATAAATTTGTACTGTTAGTAATTTAAATTTTGATCTATCATCATTAAGTCGAGCTCCAGCAATTCAACCAATTAATAAACTAAAATTACTGATGAAGTCCAAATTTGTCAGGGCCTATTAAAATTTGAATTTATTTTAAATTAAGTTTATTTTAAATTTAAATTTATTTGAAATTTAAATTTATTATAAATTTAAATTTAAAATGTCCAATTAAAAGTCCAAAACAAGTACAGATGTCTACTTTACAAGCCCAAATTCTAAAAGACCCAAAAACCTAAATGGCCCAAAATTCCAAACCCATCTGTTAAGTGTTGTTGTTGTTGCCTCCACCTCAGCCAACCAGAAGCTGCCACATTATCGCCAAGTTGCACCACTAGCAACTTGCACTGCCATCAGCTGCTCCAACCGCCACTGCCATCGCCGAACCTGCAAAAAACAAAGAGATTAGATGTACATTTAATTGCAAAAAAAAAAAATCATAATTGTAAATCTAGTTATAAAACCATATTCAAACAATTTTGTAAGGGGTTACAGACTTTGGATTGTTCATTCAAAAAAAGGAATCAATACAGATACAGTTTTTACATTCACTAAGAGTCATATACACACGCAACAGTAGTATTCGAACTTGAATAAGGGAGCGACCAACAACAAATTTCAATCAGGTTCAGAGGCTTTTTGTTTTTCAAGGTATGAATTAATCCGTATTAATTACATGTTTGTTTGCTACCGGCGTTTAAAGGGCATGCATTGAATACATTTCTATATTTTTTATTTATTTATTCCTAAACGTTTTAAATAGGAGTTAAATAGTTTTTAATAATATTATTATTATTAATGTATTAGTGATGGTCATTAATGATAATCATTAATAATTAATAATATTATTAATAACAAGAAAAAAAAAAGAAAACAAAGGGTCAGAAGGCACTTCCCTGACCCGCGTTGCCGTCGCCGGAGCTCGCGTCGAAGCCTTCGCTGGAACCCCGCACCTCGCTGCTCATAGATCTGCAAAAAAAGAAAGGAATCAAAACGTTAATAATGAAAGTTTTAAAAAAATAGTTTTAAAAAGGGAGTTTTTTTTTAAGAAATATATTTTTTTAAAAAGAAAAAAAGGAAAGAAAAGAGGGTACTTTACTTGGGAAAGCCATGTGCGGAGACGCGTGTGGTGCAACCTAGGCGGTTAGGATGGCGCGTGGACGTGAAGGCAGCGGCGCGTGCACCGAAAGACTCCAAGTGGTTACACGCGATGACCACGCGTGGGGATCGGCGACGCGTGTGTGACCCTACGCGCGACGGACGGTGATAGATCGGCCGACCAGAACATGGCCGACAAAAGAGGTGGGAGAGGATTTTTTTTTTGAAGGGTTTGGTTTTTTTTTTAAAGGGCTAAAAGAAATGATTTTTTTTTTCTGAAAAAGGTTATTTATAGGCCCTCAAAACGGCGCCGTTTTGAGTTATTCCTGAAATCCGACCCGAAATCCTACCCGACTCGACTTAGGATCCGCGTGTTTTCAAAGGAGGGGTTATTTATGCATTCGATCCTTCCGCTTTTTCTAAAATTTTCAATCAGGTCCTTTTTACACTTTTAATTAATTTTAAATTGGCCAAATAATTTTCATGGTTTTTCAATTTAACCCCTCGACCTTTTAAAAGCACCAGGAGCTACCACGTGTCATGATTTTGGCTTATTTATGCAAACGATCCCTTTTATTTTTAATTTGTTTTAATTTAATCTTTAAAACAGGTTCGCTTTAATTACAAAATTACCCCAAAATTTTTCCATGGTTTTCAAAATAATCCTCTGACTTCAAGATGCCTGAGGGGTTGCCACGTGTCACCTGTTTTTTGTTTTATTACCTTGGAGGTCCCTAAACTGTCCAAAAATTCCATTTTACCCCCGAACTTTCAAAAATCTCATTTTTAACCTCGAAACTTCTAAAAATTCCATTTTTACCCCCGAACTTCCAAAAATACTATTTTTTTACCCCAAAACTTTCAAAAAACCCATTTTAACCCCAAAACTTCCAAAAATTACCATTTTACCCTCGAACTTCCAAAAATCCTATTTTTCATCCCGAAACTTCCAAAAATCCCATTTTTACCCTCTGACTTCTAAAAATCCCATTTTTAACCCCAAAACTTCCAAAAATTCCATTTTTACCCCCGAACTTCCAAAAATGTCATTTTTTGATCCCAAAATTTCCAATTTTGCCCCCGAATGTCTAAAAATTCCATTTTTAAACCCCTAATTTTCCCAAAATTACCATTTTACCCCCGGGTATCCGAAAAGTCTCATTTTCAAACCCGATCGCGTCCTTTTTTTCATCATCAATATATGTGTTTATTTTAACCATTATGCACTCATATTCTACATTTTTTTTTGTTTTTCGTCATTTTGTCTTCTTATTTATCTTACTTCGCATTATTTAATATTCATTATTAACTGCTTATTCATAATTAACTCGCATGCTTGTTTTCAAAATTGTTTTTTATAAAAGCTTTAAAAATCGAGGCAATATTCTTTTATTTCGAGTTTCGAAAATTTGTGCCTTAATTCACTAGGTGCAATTTTTCTTCAAATCAAAACGATCGAATATCCTTAATTGAGGCAATGTTTCCTTATCTTTGATTCTGAAATATTGCGCCTTAACTTACTAGGTGCAATCTTTCTACAAATCAAGATAATCGAATATCCTCTTCGTAGAAATTTTAAAAAAAAGTTTTACAAAGGAAAGCTCATTATTTCTAGATCTTGAAATGTCGTGTCTTAACTCACTGGATGTAACTTTCTTCCTCTATCACTTTGAAATAGTGGGATTTCCAAACAAACTCAATTTCTTTTAAACTTAACTCATGCGTTCAAGGATCGTATTTTGAACTTTATTCGAACTTTTAAATGTTACAAATTAAGACCCGAAAATAATCAATACGGTACCAATTTTGGGCGTATGAGGGTACTAATCCTTCCTCATACGTAACCGACTCCCGAACTTGTTTTTCTGGATTTCGAAGACCTACGTGTTTTCAAAACGGTTTTTTAAAAAACGTCTTGTGGTGATCCAATCACACCGAGTAAATGATTGGTGGCGACTCCCATTATTTTTCGATTTTAAAATAATTTTCGAAACTCGTAGTTTTCCAAAAAGGGATGGTTTCGACAATTAGCTTTGAGCAATGATTAAAATTTAGAGTAGATTTGGTTACGCGATGCGTTTATTTACGATTAGTGTAAAAACAGTGGTGATGGTGAGATTAGATATTATAACGTAAAAAAAATAAACTAAACGCATCGCACCACGCCATCCATCCAAATTCAAAATTCTACACTGTTAACTTTTTACACCACCATTGTTTAAATTAGCAGCATAAAATTCTTAACCGACAAGTAAAATGGAAATAGGGAGAAAGAAACCTTTTTGAGTTTAGATTTATATGCCTCAAAATCAATCTCTTGGGGGTTGATTGCAAGGACAAAATAATTATGTTTTGAATGATAATTTGTACAAATTTAAAGGCTGATCTAATCAACTTTAAGACTAAAGTGAAAGACATGACTCAATTTGTAAAATTAAAAAAAGGGAAATGATTAAGTAGGGACCATCATGTTTTTATATGGTGTCACTAGAATTTTATTTTGATGTCATATTAAATTTGTTGGGGACCCCTTTGCATGTCGCTATAATATCTTTATACATTCCAATATCTTACATAATTTATCATTCTTTAAATAAATAATATAGAGGGGTCTAAAACGGATTTGTATCAATCTTTTATAAATATGAACGAGTTTATGCAAAATTTTAGGTTTAAATTTCAAGCTAAACCGAGCTTAAACAAAGATAAAGTATGTTGATATTATATTTAAACCCGACTCGAGTCATAAACACCTCTACTCGCATCCTCTTAATTGTTGTAATAGTAATGATACAACATAACTTTAACATAAATTATTTAATAATAACTTTACTTCTTTAACTATAAATTATATTAAACATGGTTAACATATTTATATATAGAAAACTTCATGTACTTTTGGGACCAAATTTTGGTTCAATCAAACTCCACTTTGAAAGATGAGAGAGCAAAGAGGGCCACAAATTTGGCAGTCTATTGGCACAAATCTTTTGGTCAAAGATTATCACCTTGTAGCTACATAAGATATCCTAATTAAATTTGTTTGCTTAGTAGAATCAATGTTGTGTACTCAAATCTATATTATATTGAGAGGAGCTTTTTGTTAAAGGCCAGAGAATTTACTTAAGGATGAAGTTTTTTCTTTCATTGTTAGTATCCTTTTTAACTTCTCTGTTTGTTGATTTATATGGTGTTCCCTTTTCACAAAATTTGTTAAAATTTTTCAATATCGTTCATGTTCGTTTCATGGTTTTATATTTAGTGTTTTGTGGATATCTCTCCTAATAATGTCATCTTCAAAGTTTGAACATGCATCTCGCCTTGAGAGTGTAATATGTCTTGCCACTGCAATTAAACAATATTATGATGCGCTTCCTCATAACCCCTCTCCAACCTATAAATAAGAGGATAATAAGCTTCAACGCACTCAAACCCACATCCTCTTACATTGACAATAATATGCATATTAATCGAATTGTTCCTTATTCCGTTTTATTTCAACAAACTTTTAAGATAATCTCATAGTCAATAATAAAGGGTTTTGGCTATTTACCAAAAAAAAAAACAAAGGGTTTTGGCTATAGTACATAAATGACAAAATTAATTTCATTCCAAAAAGCAAAAGCTAACATAAGATAGGATTTCCTCCCTTTTAATTTCCAATGCTTAAGTTCCTTTCTAAAATTGGTTTCTCAAAAGGGTTGGCTCTTATTAAATTTCGAACTAATTAACAAAAAATAAATCAAAATTTGAGGTAGACAAAAAGATAAATTGCCTTTCTTTAAGGATAATTAAAACAAAAGGAGAGGTTTTTTTATTATTAAATATGAATTTAAATGCTAACAAAGCCATAGTAATTTCAAAGTTTCAAAACATTCCCTTATAATTTTTTGATGTCCAAAGCTAGAAAGGCTAATATACCTTTTAATTACCTTTATGTATGACATCACATTCCAATAAGTACATATAGTAATTCTTTTTGGCATAAATATAAAGTTGATAAGTAAGATTCCATAATAAGATATCGGATTATTCATTCAATTTTGTAAATTAAGCTTAATCTAATTTAATCCAAATTATTTAAATGTAAGTTTAATTATAATATATATTAATTTTAGAAATATATTGTTGTTGATACATGGTATCAACGGAGGTCAAGGTCGACGGTAAAGATGAAGAGGATAGTGTTCTTCTTCAGAAAACAGAATCTTAACCCTTCAAATGAAGTACTTGAAATTACTTAAATCATGAATATTTCGAGACGGATAATCGAATCAGATTATTTATTGCTTCACCAAACTGATTTCCACTTTTGATGTGTGCCTATGATGACCAAAAACATTCCTTTACAATCAAATATATGTCCAACCATTTCCTCATCAAGTAGAATATTGCTTGGCTTCAGGTCACAATGAATGATCGATGTTTCACAATGATGGTGTAAATATTGTAGTGCATGAGCAACATCTATGGCCGTATTAACTCTTTGGAAGAAGTTCAGGTTTCTTGTCAGCTCCGATTCATTCATGCTTACACATGGATGCAACCAGTCCTCCAAGCTTCCATTTTCCATGAACTCATAAACCAAGGCTTTAAAATCATTGCCTTGATAATCAACACCTGAAATGGCTGTTAATACCTTGACAAGATTTCGATGTCGAATGTTCTTCAAGGCCTCGCATTCAGTGAAGAAACTCTTGGAAGCTATATGATTTAGAAGATTAAGCACCTTCACTGCAATAGCTACTCCACTCCCTTCAAGAATTCCTTTGTATACAGAACCAAAACTTCCAGAACCAACCAAATTCTGCATGGAGAATCCGTTAGTTGCCCTTAGGATGCTTTGTATACGGTAAAGAAATTGCTAGGTTAGAAGGAAGAGTACCTTGAATCTTGTTTATGCCAATATCAAAGGCTCTAATATTGGAGAGATTGAACATTGTGACAGGAACAATACCAGAAATCGCATTTTCGAATATGGTGAAAACTGAAAGATTTCTCAGTTGTCCAAAAGCTTCAGGTATACTCCCACTTAATGCATTATCCCCCAATTGAAGTTTCTCCAAGGATGACAAGTTCCCCAACGAAGGTGCGATACTCCCTCTCAAAAGATTGTGGATAAGAGCCAATTCTTTCAGGTTTGACAACAGACCCAGCAAAGAAGGTATTTCTCCCGTTAGCTGGTTGCCGCTCATATAAACTAATATAAGCTTAGAACAAGCAGATAAATTAGAAGGAATTTCACCACTGATGGAGTTATTGGCCAGGTCTAATGTTTCCAGTCTTCTTAGACGACCAATTTCCTGAGGAATTTGGCTGCTGAAGCTGTTGCCCACAAGACTCAACTCCCTCAGAAAGCTCAAATTCCCAATGTAGGGTGATACAGAGCCGGAGAGTTTGAGGAATCGAAGTTTCAACTTGGTGACTCTCTGATGCTTGCGACCGCATGTAACACCGATCCATTGACAAAAGTGAATGGAGCTATTCCAGGACTCCATAATGTTGAGTTGAACACCAGTTATCTTGGCTTTAAACGGGAGTAAGGCTTGTTGATCGGTGTCATTTCCTCTAACTACATGGCTTGCTGTTGCTAAACGAAGCAAGTTAAGACCCTGCAAGTTGAAGAATGAGAGAAGAATCACAAGGAAAAAAGAGCTAGACGCTTGAAAATATTTTTTTGATGGCTCCATCAACATTAAACGAATTGTTAACTGATAAGAAGGATTTGTAAATGAGAGTGCGCGGCTCACCATGAAGAAGCAGAGTGCAATATATAACTTTAGAATGATGATATTATCGCATTCTATCTACTGTCATGTGGCAATGATTTCCATGGGCCTGCTTTAGTTAAATGCGTCTACTTGGGGTTGGTTTTTGTCGTATTCTATCTACCCTCAATTGGTTCAGACTTTTGGGCACCATTTGCATGGGCCACCGCTCGTTAACTTGTTGCATGTATGATTTCATATATGTTAAAAGGATAATGGAATGGGAGACTTCAGGGTAAACGCTGAATAGTTTCAGTAGGGACACCCATCCACAATTCTTGTTTCAATTAGGAACACCCAAAGATTTCCCATGAAAAGTAGACACGTAATCTTTCAAGGTTATTTGTAAAATAAAAAAATAAATTATCAATGTATCAAATACAAACTCATATATTTATACTCTAATTTTAGTTTGTTAATAAATTATATATTATTTGGTTAAAATAATAAATTATATACTATATATATACAAGTAAATATATCTCGATTACATCCATAAGAATATATTTATATATAAATATAGAATTGTATAAATTGATTTGGATCGATACACGTTGATTCAAATTGGTATTAATCAAAATACATCGAAAGAATAAAAGATCATTGAAATTTTAGTCGAAATAGAATATAAACTACTTGATACGGATTGGTGTTCAGATTGCTTTGTGAATTGGTTCAAACTTTCCGACTTTGAAAGTCATGTGGCTGATGACATTTGCATGGGCCATTCCTTTTATTTCATACTTACTTGAATAAACATTGTTATACACTAATTTTTATCATTCAATAATTGAAGCAATTTGCCACCACTTTCTACATCTCACATGTGACCTAAATTTAGTAAAAATTTTAATTTGATAATTGAAATAAAAAAAAAATTTTAAATTAACAATGTGGTGAGATAGTTTTATTTTTTAACCACCTAATTTTAGTAACGTTTGATTTTGATGACTCACTGTTAACTTGACCAATGACTATGATGTTGTACACTTATTTTAATCACAAATTTTTATTTTGATCCCTCATCACACTTTTTAGAATTATTTTTAATTTTTTGAGTCCTTGTATAGATAATGTTTGACCTCTGTTTTCAGAGTCGTATGAATAAGAAGAGTAGCCCTGTTTTCTCTCCAGGTTTTTCATTCTCTTCTTCGCTTCCATCGCTTAGCCGATGTAGTTCACTCTCTTCGTTGGCTGTTCTTCTCAAATGATCACGTTTACAGTCCAGAGGATGAATTCATCACCCTTGACACAGCACTAACCGAGTCAAATTCAACAATTGACACAGCTTATCATACACCTCGAGAGCCATTTTAATCGCCTTGAGTTATGCAAGGACAGAGCACATGATCATTCCAAGACATTTTGGACGTATTCAATAGCCGTTGATTGATACAATAACTATGGAATTTCAGTGGCAAAGAATTTGGGAATCCTTAAATGCGGAGATTGACTGTTCCAAATCATCTCATAAAATGATTATATGATTAAGAGAACCAGTCCATCATAGCTTTACTATTGTTAAATAATTTCTAATCACATCACTTGTTCAGTGGCAAACTTTATAAGTTTTAAGTTGATCAGTATGAGGTTTAGGATTCGATCTCTATGTTTGTAAACCTTTCCTCCGTTGATTAACATGTTTAATATAGAAAAGATTTATCAATTTCAAAAATATGAAGTTCCTATGAACAGCCATTGACTAACATGTTCAATACCATGACCGATACAATAAGATGCAAAGTCAAAATCCAACATTGTTATTCAAAGTCAAAAGCTTATGATTCAATGACAAAAACCAAGTATTTTACAAATTACACTGTAAATTATTTGTAGAAAACAGGGACAAAGCCTCCATATTTATTCTATTTTCTTGGAGAACATCCAGTACTTTGTCGGACTTAAGCCTCTTTGAAGTTCATCCATACAACACCTTACATACCTGCAACTGGATTTATTTAAGCACATCATATCATTAGAATAGTAGAAATTTGCGTTAAGGGTGGGCTTGGTTGAGCGAAAAATAAGAAAAATTCATCTTAATGCATAAAGTCAACCCTTCAAAATTATGCATTTTTTAAAAATATTTTACACAAAACACACCTGAGAAAAGACATCATTACCTGCTGATTCAGTAGCATGCAAAGTTCAAATACCATGACGTAACCGAGTTGGACGAAGAAGCTTGTCTCTAATCGAACAAAGCTTGGTAATAACATTACTCATGTCCATCCTCTCACTCGGTGATTCGGTAGAACAAGTGAGTCCTATTTCGAATATTGAATTCAAGCACGGGAGATGCATGTCAGCGTCTGTTCCTCCTCTGACACCTTCTTGAAGAAGAATGGGATCTATAATCTCAACCACTCGATCGGGCAAAGCTGTTTTGACGAAGTTGTGAAGACTTAAACCTTCTTTGAACCTTTCATTCGTTGGCCTTTTCCCTGTTAACATCTCTAACAAGAGGATGCCATAGCTATACACATCGCCATTTGTTGACAACTCGCTTCCCATGCCATATTCTATAATTAAGTCGTCACAAAATACATATATAAATAATTGAAATAGAAAACCTCTAAATATACAACAAGATTGCTTTTAGATCGATTCTTTTTTTCTTTTAAATAATGAAAGAAATGAAAGCAGTGAACATACCAGGTGGAGCATAGCCGATAGTTCCTCTTAGTCCAAGGGAGCTTGATTCATTAGTAGAATAGTTAGGCTTATCTCCAGAAAGGATTTTTGCTAATCCGAAGTCACTTATATGACCAACCAGTTCCCCATCGAGTAAAACGTTGCTTGGCTTGAGGTCACAATGAATGATCGGCATCTCACAACGATGGTGCAGATATTCGAGTGCATGAGCAACATCTATGGCCACGTTAAGTCTTTGAATGAAGTTTAGGTTTCTCATCATCTCTGGTTTATTCATGACAACAGATGGATAATCGATACTTGAAATGGCTGTTAATACTTTGATAAGATTACAGTGTCAAATGTTCTTCAAAGCCTCGCATTCAACCAAGAAACTCCTGGAAGCTCTATGATTTAGAAGATTGAGCATCTTTACTACAATAACTGCTCCATTCGCTTCAAGAATTACTTTGTATACATATCCGAAACTTCCCGAACCAACCAAACTCTGAGGGGAGAATCCGTTCGTAGCCCTTAGGATGCTTTGGTATGATAACTGTAAAAGGGAATTTTCTACAAGAGTTGTCATTGCCTTCTTCTCTTTTTTCTTTCTAAACCAAATGATGAGGAAAATAGAGAATACTAAAGTCACTTCTGAAATCACAACAATTATTGTGATCTTCAATTCAGGGGAAGTGTTTGCTGGTGTTTTGGAGTTACATCTTGACAAGTGTAACTCAGGGATGCCTCCACAAAGCTTACTATTTCCCTCAACAAATGTAGCACTTGCATTCTTAAATACTCCCTCAAAATCATTGAAAGAGAGATTTAGATACTTTAATGCCCCAAATCGCTCAATAAATTCTGGAATCCCACCAGAAAGATTATTTTCAGACAAGTCCAATGCCTCAAGGCCTCTCAAAGATGATGGAATGGGTCCTTCAAACAAATTGCCTTCCAAGAAAAACTTCTCTAGACTTTCACAACTACCTAGGTTTTTTGGAAGCAAACCAGATAATCTATTTTGAGAAACATACAATATACCTAGATTTTTCAGTTTTTCTACTTCAACAGGAAGCTCACCAGTCAAAGAGTTTGACGATAAGCATAGTACAATGGACAAGGATGATAGTCCTAGTACTTCAGGGGGTATTAGTCCACTAAGATTGTTACTAGAAAGATCCATTAGAAGCAATTTTTTGCAATTACCTAGGCCTGAAGGAATGATGCCCTGAAGAGTGTTAAAAATTAAAACAAGTTTGATTAGCTCTGTTAAATTTCCAATGGAGTGGGGAGTAGTCCCAGAGAGAAAATCACTTTCAGCGTAAAATATTTTTAGCTTTTGAAGCTTCCCAATATTAAAGGGAATGGGACCTGATAGTTGATTTCCTGAGACCACAAGTACCTCCAAATTTATGAGATTTCCAATCCCATTCGGGATTCTTCCCAATATTTTGTTATTGTATATTACTGAATGTAAAAGAGTTCTAGAAAAATTACTAATGCATTCAGGAAATCCCCCTCCAAAATTATTTGTATCTATATATAAAAATTCTAGATTGGTATTATTGACTAAACTGCAGAGAAAGTTCAAGTTTCCTTCTCTCTCATGTCCCAAATTGTTATTGCCCAGTTCAAGGACAGATAGTTTATCTAACTTCTCTAATGAAGGCACATTTCCATTGAATCTGTTTCCACCAAGTTCAAGATCATTAAGGTATGTGGCATTGGATATTGAAATTGGAATTTGTCCAGAGAATTGGTTTTCCGCTACAGAAAAGAACTCAACATGAGGCATATTGATTACTAACTCAGAATGGAGAGTACCTTGAATCTTGTTTGTGTCGATATCAAAAATTCTAATATTGGAGAGATTGAACATTGGGACAGGAACAATACCAGAAATCGCATTTCCGAATATGGCGAAAAATGAAAGATTTCTCAGTGGTCCAAAAGCTTCAGGTATACTCCCACTTAATGCATTATCCCCCAAATGAAGTTTCTCCAAGGATGACAAGTTCCCCAACGAAGGTGGGATACTCCCCCTCAAACTGTTGTTGAAAAAACCCAATGCTTTCAGGTTTGACAAGAGACCCAGCAAAGAAGGTATTTCTCCCGTTAGCTGGTTGTTCGACATATAAACTAATATAAGCTTAGAACAAGCAGAAAAATTAGAAGGAATTTCACCACTGATGGAGTTGTTGGTGAGGTCTAATGCCTCCAGTCTTCTTAAACCACCGATTTCTTGAGGAATTTGGTTGTGGAAGCTGTTGCCCGCAAGATCCAACTCCCTGGGGAAGCTCAAATTTCCGATGTAGGGTGACAAGGATCCAGAGAGTTTGAGGATTCGAAGTTTCAACTTGGTGACTCTTCGATGCTTGGGACCACATATGACACCGATCCATTGACAGAAGTGAATGGAGCTATTCCAGGACTCCACAATCTTGAGTTGATCACCAGTTATCTTGGCTTTGAACTGGAGTAAAGCTTGTTGATCAGTGTCATTTCCTCTAACTACAGGGATTGCTGTTGCTAAACTAAGCAAGTTAAGACCCTGCAAGTTGAAGACCATTGATCATAATCACACTTGTTTGTAGACCATCAATCAAGGGTAACACAAATAAAATCTTCATCAGTTTGAGCAATGAAAGTTGCTCCTTCAACCATAACTTCAATCTTTCAACTCTTTGACACCAAAAGGCATGATAAAAGCACGTCAAAAAAGGTTATACTTTTGAAATTCATCATTGAAAAAAAGAACAAACAAAACTTGAATAAATTGATACGATTAAAAACGAATGAATCAATTGATTATTTATAGATCAATAATATACTTGAAATTGAACTCAAATAGGTTAGAGTTAAGATTAGATTGAAACAATTAAAAGATTTATTTGTATTATAATTTTCGAAACAATAAATGTTATCAATAATTTGATTAGGACGAAAGTATTTTGATTATTTTAATTAAAATTATCCTAACATCGTAAGCTTTTAGTTGGGTTTGTATTTTATTTTAATTAAAATTGTCGAAATATGATAGAGTTTTAGTTGGATATTATAGATGAGAAAAAGTTAAAATTGATTAGGGAACGTACTGGCGATTGATTAGGGATTCAAACCCACGCCCGCATGTTAAAATCCATGCACACTCTACCGACTGAGCTAAACCAGCTATGCTTTGCCTCGATTCAAAAAGCATGTATAATTTCCATTCTTGCTTAATTTTAAACAATAAAAATCACCAAAAGTTGGGTGACCAACTAGGCAGTTTACCCAAATATATATATGAATAAACATACTTTGAAGTATAAATTTTTGAGGGGTCAAAAGTTAATTTTACTATCATACTAATGGGTAAAGTATTGAAACAGTCACTAAATTATTGCTCACGTTTTGTTTTGGTCACTGAACTTTTAATTTTCCCTATTAATCACTAAATTATTCGAAATCAATTTTTTTGATCACTGATCTTTTAATGTTAACGGTGTTTGAAATATGATGTGAGTTTTCTTTATAGATCTAATAACAAATTTAACCTTTGCTGACCGAACAAGGTTTTTAGTGCTTGTAGATACTTCTATTTTGGGTCTGTTCTGCAATTTCTACAGTGTAGAGAGCCAGAATGGAACAAGGTAGCGTTTTACTTGTAGAATGTTGGCATTTATTTTAAACCTTCCCTTCATTGTTAGATGATTTTGATAAATGCCTGATGGTTGATGTTATACAATTGTCCAAGACAAGTCAACTAACACGATTGCATCTATTTACCATTTCATGAAGAACTCTTGGTAGGCCATTGCTTTGAAAGATGTGAGAGAATGATTCCCTTCTCTAGCAGCTTCAGTCATACCATTAAGTAGGATATTACAGTGGACAATATACGGTTCCACCTCATTCTTTTGATTGCATGGTATAGTTCTAATGCCTCTCACCAAAATCGAATAAGTTTTTGAATTTGGAACTTGACCACAACTCACATCCTCAAAAAAGTTCTGTGCAGCACCCGCAAGTATCGTGTAGGTAACAGTCAATGACGAAACCAGGCTGTTGATCTTGAAGAAAGCTAAAATTAAACGTGTTACATAACAATCGATTTAAACAGATCAGCAATTGATTCTTTTAAATAAGTATTTGGATTCTTTATATTGTCAAATATTTAAGATTAAATTGAATTCAATAAAGTTCAGACATAATAAAAAAACATATTTAAGTAATAATAATTCTCATAACATATATTTGGTCGCATGCCCCTGAAAATCGTAACAATACAAAACTTACAATTTTTATGGCTTAGATCTCTTTCACAACATGGGGAAAGCTGCGAAAGCCAAATTGCCTTCTTCACCAACACAATCATCTTTGTCACCTCTTTCTTTCTGATCTCCATTTATACACTGGCTTGGAGGTTGGACATACTAACTCGTCTTACCTTTTCTGTACCATGAAATCAATTTGAACATTTAAATGCATTGTCCACATTATATTGGAACTTTCTTAAAATATTGGATTGATTGCACTAGATGTTCCTAGACTATAATCTAGATTTTAAATTGGTTCATAAGCTTTCGAAACATTTTAATTGAGTCGTCAAAGCATCAGTATCGTATCAATCATGTCCTCCCATAAGTCTAACGTCAGCTTAGACACTGAATACAAGTTTAGACTTGACATAAAGCATATTTAAAACACATGCTCGAATTTTAAATACGTGTATACCTATCATATGGACAGCATGGATCTAAAGTGAGTTCCATTTTTTCAACACTTGAAACCCAAACTATCTATCCGATAAGTACACATGTATTTAATGCCTATGCTGATGGTTAGGTTGACAGAAGGACTTGATTAATACAATAATGATACCATAAAGGTTCAATTACTACGTTTTGAAGTTTGGATTTGGGTAATAGTTTATATTCTGGACTATAGTTTGAGTACGTCTGATGCAATTAAACCCTAAAATATTACCCTTACCTGTAATTCCTTCTTCAGTGACATTTCCATATATAGCTTCTCCAGCTGATTCACTCTACTCTTCCTGGCTTCTAATTCCCTGTAAGAAGCAGCTGTCTTCCTACGTGTGAAAGGACAAAAATGTGTAAAGATGGGCAATCATGGTCAAGATGAAGACAACTTATGGCAGTGAAACATATTGTCAATGGCCATTCCAGTTATTTACCAAACACATTGTCAATTAACTAACCTTTTAACAAGACCAGGTATATCACCAGAAGGGGGAGTAACTCTGCTTTCTGAAGCTTGTGACTGTAATTCTCTAGCTTCTTCCCTGTAAAGAAGAATATATATGAATACATATTTCTTATATTTCAAAACAATATATAGTATCAATAGCTATAAAATTTACTTTGATTCGTCAAAAGGTCTCTTTTTTTTTTTTTTTTTCAGTTTGTGAAGATAGAGAGAACATATACCATAAAGTGTTCTATATCTTAGGGCTCAAGAACTATATTTCAACTAATTTTACTGGTCCAACAACCATACCAATGAAAGCAACCACGGATGCAAAATCAGAGTATTTGTTGTAACCAATGAAAACAAAAACAAGCAATTTCAACTATATTTCTCTTTTGGTTTCTCTTTTGGCCAATCATGGATGCATTTCTGACACTTTAGAAGCATCACAAATTAATATGATAAATGTTACTAAAAATTCCAAAGAGATTAACCAATCAAATGTCATGATGGATATTATATAAAAAATGTGGCAGAACAATAGAAGATGAGTAGGTACTTTTTGGTTGAATTTCAAAGAAGGCAAACTAAAGGTAAATCACTTTTTTACTTGAAAGGTTATCACCCTATACTAGTTTGTACAACAACATCTCACAATTTCTTTTTCTAGCTAACAACCAGAGACAAGGAATAAAAAAAAAAGGTGATATACTAATATTAAGAAATCAAACCTATCCTCGGCATAGTAAATGTGTCTGTTCGATGGATGATTATCAACAGAATGCAACACTGCAGTTAGCTTCTCAATTTTCTGTAGCAGAATAAAATAGTGGCGATGATTAGTTGCAAATAATTTTCATCACCATAACCATGTCGGAAATATCATATACCCCTTGATATACCAAAAATCATTCATTGGTACCTTCCTTTCACTTTGCAATTTCTGTAGTATATATCCTATGTCTTGAGTCTTCATTAGCATGAGTTCTTCTTGAGTGTATTTGTTAGCCTGACTCCTATACAAATAAAGAATTCGGAAAATAAGAAAAGAAGACCAAATAAGCTTTCTAGAATTGCAAGCGTGAACAGAAAACAGTATAAACAAGAAAGCTGTATTTTACTCAGGTTTATGAACTCCATCCATGGTTCTCGTTTTTATCATCTGAAAGTAAAATTCATCTGGGTTTCTGAATGCAGCTTTCTCCTTGAGTTTCTGTAGAGCAAATCGAGAAAAAGAGCACCAAAAAAGGAAGAAATTACTGAGCATTCACTATAATCTAAGCAGCAAGAAATTGAATGCAATAAACAAATAAACTTGCCCGTAACGCTTCTTCCTTCTTGTGAAATGCTTTTGCACGGACGACATAATCCTTGTGTTTCTCAAGAAGCCCAAACTTTTTCCTCGATGACCTAAAATATAACCGAGTATTGAACAGCACGAAAGCAAATGCAAAATAAGGATAAGCTATGTAGAATGCATGGCTGTAATAAAGGGGGAAAAAAGCTGAGACTCACGGTTGAGCTCGTTCCTTGTGAGCACGTCTGTTGATGGCATTCCTTAATGATGACATTTTTAAGGTAGCAATCACCAGAACTTCACTGTTACAACCTGAGTTGCGGATGAAGCAGCTTATGAATATGGTGCGATAGTACAAAATCAAAATAGCCAGCAAAATAAATGGAATAGCTAAGTTTTTCTCAACAAACTTCCAAAAGACTGCGGTCTAAATTTAACCAGAAAAAAAAATTGAGAAACTAATAACAACTAAATTCATGAATTCAATTTAAAAGCAGAAAAAAATCTAAAAAAAATTTAATCAACTACAAATAAATAATAGTAACATAAACATGATAGAATTTACTACCAGCCAGTGACGAAAGAGGGTTTTTTTTTTCTTTTTTCTTTTAAATTATTGATTATATATTCCCAGCACAATTTAAACTTATTTTTTCAATTCCTTCTTTCCCTGTACAATGATTTTTTAAGGTTAAAAAATCAATTTTAACACCAACAGCAGTATATCAAGTTAAACAATCACAATTCAATCGAAAAAGAAAAGAAAAAGGTAAAATTTTGAAGCCTTACACGCCTACTGCTAAATACACATCAAAACTCAAATTTTAAATCCAAGAAAACAATTAATCCAAATTTAAAGTCTTCAACCGACCTTTGAAACAAAAAAAAGAGAAAGAAATTGATGGAGACGATGAAGAAAGCAGCGTGAAGCGAAGCAGTCGACGACGTGAACGTAAGCACCCGGTGGGAAAGGGATTGGTTTGGGATTTTGGGTGGGAAAGAGCTAGGGTTTGGTATCTGCAAAAAGGGATGGGCTTTGGAGCAACCGGTTGTTTTTAATTGGGCTTGGGTTAATTTATTAAAGGGGGAAATTCCTCTCAATGTCACTAAACTATTAGTAAGTTTATGTTTTGGTCACTTTACTTTAAAAGTTACAAAATGATTACTACACTATTCTAAAGTTTTCATTTAAGACATTGGACTATTAATTTTTTTTTTTCAAAAGTTTGGCTAGCAAGCTCAAGGGACAATTTGACGATCGGTACAATGGATCAGTACCCATCGACGAGTAAAAGAACATGCCTTAAATTCAAGTAGATTTGACGATTAGTGTTGAAGATCGAATAAAAAAGTTGCTTAGACTTTAGTTTGTAGATACATGACGTTCAAGAGAAAAGAAAGAAGAGCTTTCAATTGGTATAGATGATGTGAATAAAGAAAATCATATAACAACGACTTTAACAACTTAGTGACTTAAATCAAAATTTTTAAATAATCTAGTGGCTATCTTGTAACTTTTTGAATTTCAATGACTAAAATATAAATTTATTAATAATTTAGTATAGTTTATCATTTTAATTAAAATGGTAGGGTAATTGAGTTTGTGTTAAGTAAAAATAACTAAATCTTGGGCTAGTATTAATGGAGTGCTGGTTGGGTTGGGTAATTGAACTTTGGGTTTAGGTAATTAAAATAATATTATATATTATATTTGAAATAAATTAAAAATAATAATCGTGAGTCAGCTAAATCCATCAATTCGACTTTATATATTTTAATAATCGATAATCCATCCCTCAAATTGATTAAATATTAAAAGTATATTTAAATTTTAAAAAATATATATATAATAAAATATTTTTGAATTTTATAAAATTTTTAATATTTTGTATCTTTAATTATTTTAAGTTCCAAAAAGTAAAATATCTAGAAAAAAATATTTTTTGAATTTTTTTCTACATTTTAATTTTTTTTTTTTTGAAATTTAAGAATTGTTTATAATCTATATTATACAATTCAACTAGGGGCTGACACGGTCCGACGCCTTTAAAATAAATTTTTTTATTTAAATTCGTTTAAAATTTATAAAATTTTAAATTAATAAAAATAAAATTACTTATCAATCTTTTAAAATATAAAAAAATTTAATTTAATCTTTTAAAATATAAAAATATATATCATTAAAATAATTAAATTATATTTTTATTATGGTAAAAATATAAAAATTAATTTCCAAAGTTTTGATCGATAGATATTAGTTTATCTTGAAAGCTTAGGATGAAAGTTAATCATTATAGAATAAAATTCGCCTTTGGAAAACCATGCAATTCTAAAAAGTTGAAAAGCACGTTTAAATTTTATTTAAACACTATTTTAATAAATATAATAGAATACCTTTAATATATGCATACAGTATACATATTAAATTTTATTTAATAAATATCGTCACATGTCTAATTTTAAAAAACTTTAATTTTTATTTTTTCTACTAAAACCCTAAAAGTACATTTGGATGAAAATTTTAAATAATATAAAAATATTAAATATGAATATCGGTATATTTGTAAAAACATTATAAATAGTTTTAATTAAATAAAATTTAAAAAAATCTATATTATAATTAAATAAAAATACTTTTTGAAGTTTAAAATTTTATTATATAATAGAATCATGTGTATTAAATCAAATAAAAATAAATTCGAGTTATTAAAATTTCTTTTTCAAACTACATAAAAATATTAAAATTCTTCAATATATTTACTCAAAGAAATAAATTCATTTTTAAAAATTTGAAAACCTTAATACAAATAAAATCCCTCCTACAAAATTTTCACCTAAACACATCTTTTTTCTCACCTTTCGAGACACTCCCTCCTCTTAAAAGAAAACCCTATTTTCACTATATATATATATATATATAATATTACAATTTAAGCATTAAAAAATATTTTATTTAAATTTAAAATTTTTAACAAAAAGCATATAAACAAATAAATATTTTTTTTAAAATAAAAATAATATACAAGAATTTAAATCTCTTTACATATAAATATATTATCAAAGCTTTACATGGGTTTAGATTAATAATTTATAAAAAGTAATCGAACTTACACAAAATTGAGAATTCATATATTAAACCGGATTGAATTTAAGCAATAATAAATAACACCATACCATATACATACATAAATTTAACCCGAAACCAACTCAATTCAATGATAGACACCTGCAACATAGGTGTACTAAATTCAAGAAAAGAATATATGAATATCTCATATTGGTACACAAAGCTGCATGAATTAAGCAGATAAGGCTCATTTAATAAGCCAAAACAATAACACCGTAAGCTTAGGCAACTACCATGGTTGCATCTATTTACCCTTTCATGAAAAGCTCTTGATAGGCCATTGCTATAAATGAAAATGAGACGTGTTACATATAAATCGATTTTATATCAATTACAAAGAATTTGAATGAAAAATTTTCTATTTTAAAGGAGGTCGGGACCTCTGTCTATTCCCTTAGCTCTACCATTATCTGTCTTCACCTTCAATATTAAAAGTTTGTCCATTTTAAAAGTTGTATTGCATTATATATTATGTAATTTATATCACATAAAATTATATAAATTATAATATATATATATATATTACAAAGTAAGCATTAACAAATATCTTATCTAAGTTTAAAGTTTTTAACAAAAAGCATGTAAACAAATAAAACATTTTTATAAAAAATAAAAAAAATAATATATGAGAATCTAAAATTATTTAAATATAAATATGTTACCAAAATTTTAAATGAATTTCAGTTAACTATTTACAAAAAGTAATTAAACTTACATAAAATTAAAGGTTCATATATTAAACCGAATTGAGTTTAAGTAACAACGAATAACACGATATTGTATCCATATATAAATTTAATCGAAAACCGACTCAACTCAATCACATAAGTGGATCTAAATTCATGAAAAGAAAATATGATTATCTCATATTCATACAATAAGCTACAAGAATTATGCAGATAAGGCTAATTTAATAAGCCAAAAACAATATTTATTTATTAATTTGTATTTATTTAAAAAAGTTTGTTTTCATTTACTGTTTAAATATTAATTTTAAAAAATTGTAAAAAAAATACAAAGAAATAAAAAACGAATAGTTAATAATAAAAAAATAATTTATTTTCATCAGAAGGAACAAATTAAAAATTAAAAAAAATAATATGATAACGTAAATTGAACTAATGAACAAAATTAATAAATCTTGTTCCTCAAAACCTAAAAATCCTAAATTGGCCTAATGAATAAAATCAATAAACTTTGCTCCTAAAAGAAATAAAATTTTAAGAATATGTAGGTGCACTGAAATCTCTTATGGTTACAAACACGATTGAATGAGAAGCGATGCTAATGGGTTTCAAACCATACACAAGCTTCGGCTTCAACTTTGGTATCTCCAACGAGTTTGAAAGTTCCAATGGTGTTCCATTCAACAGTACGACACTACTTAAGATGTTTCCATCTTTTGGAGTCAAATGATACTCTTCTCGCTCTTTATGCCTTTAAATTTAAAATTTGGACTCCCACCATTTAAATTTAGATCATGGAAAATATCGATTTCAAAAGATGTATTTTTCGATAAGTTGATGAAAACAAAAGAAATCCCAGGCTGCAACCAAACAAAAATTTAATAAATAAAAAAATTAAATTAAAATTAATTGAATCAACCAAAATAATAAAAATTACCTCCTTTTTGGCACAATGAGAGTATACACGCAAATATGGAGAACCTTTATGCGTGACCGAAAGAACTTTACTTCCCATAACTTTATGCCACAAAAAAGCACTGAAAAAGATATTTTAACAAATAAAATTAAAAAAAATGAAATTAACAAAAAATATAGTGAGAAATATATGAAAGTTACTTGTAATAATCTGGATTAGAAACAAATGTAGTAGTATTAAGAAGAGCGTAATTGCCCCCGGTCAAAGCTTGCCTACAATAAACTTTGTGGTTATAGACTGATGTCATTCCCAATTGGTCCAAGTACTTGTTTGGAGTCAAAAGTTAATCATCAGATTTTAATAGGGCCTTAAAAATAATCAACTAATAAAAGATTTAAAAAACACTTACCAAAAGCCAAACGCAAATGTATACGGTACTAATTAGCAACCACTATTATAAGCTCCACCCGATTCACTAACCCATGCACCAGACCATGGTGCAAATTTGTCAATAGCATTTGAAATATCTTTAAATGTTTGAGCAATTTGAGTAAGGTAAAACGGATCTTGGACACGACGAACCACATCTGAGTTATTACCTACATTAATCATCAAAAAAATTAAACAAATGATGGCAAAACAATAAATTAATAAAAAAATATTTTAATTGACATATAGATAGATACCAGGTCCAAGATTATAAATATGATGTGTTACTCCATCAATAACATCATGTCCTAAAGCATCCAAAAAATTATCGAACCATTTCTTGTCATAGAAACCTCCCGGGCCTAAAATCTTAGGTTGAGTTTTAGGATTTGGGTACATCTCCTTTACAAGATTTTTAAGTGTTGCCATATCTTTTGCATATTGTTTAGCTTCAATCCTAGCACTAACTCCCAATCCACACAATTCATTTCCTAAAAAAAAAAGAAAAGAAATTTTGCATTTGATGAAAGTTAATCATATATAATATAATTTGAAAACATAAAAATATTAATATTAATTAAAAACCTAATTCATAAGAGTCAATTTTATATCCTTTGGAAATTGTATAACTCATGAAATCTCGAGCATTGTGTGAATACCAATCACCAACCCAAAGAGACTTTTCAATTTCAGATTCTTTTCTTCCAATAAGAGCATTTAAACCCAATGTAACTCTGACTCTGCAATATATAAATATAACATTAGTAGCTCATATCATAATTATTATTTTAAAACATTATAGATGTCATAAAATTATACCGAGTTTGATTGAAAAATTCATTGAGTTCATCCCATCTCTTCATGGCAAGATATCTAATGGAGAAACCAAATAAGAAGCCCATGTCTTGTTTCTGGAATGGTTGGCAATTCTCAACATTATTTCGAACATTGCACACCACTTGATCTTGCAACGAACCTCCAACTCTAATTCTCAAATGATTAAATGTTGAAACCATAATTATTCATCAGCGTTAATTAGCATATTAAAAGCTACTCATACCAGTGAAAAAAAATAGTAAGCAAAACATTCATTAAAATAACTCCAATATTCACCTTTTACGGCTTTTTCAAGAATTTTGTTTTTCAAATCCTATAAAAAGAATATATAATACAAATTAATAAACATCTAAGTAAATAAATAGTCTTTAATCGATATATACTCAAAATATAATATAAAATTATCAAATTAAAAAGTCCAGCTTGACCCCACGGACATTGATCATAATCACACTTGTTTGTAGACCACCAATCAAGGGTAACACAAATAAAATCTTCATCGGTTTGGGCAATGAAAGTTGCTCCTTCAACCACAACTTCAATTTTTTAACTCTTTGAGACCAAAAGGCATGACAAAAGCACGCCAAAAAAGGTTATACTTTTGAAATTCATCATTGAAAAAAAGAACAAACAAAACTTTGAATAATTGATACGATTAAAAACGAATGAATCAATTGATAGATCAATACTATACTTGAAAGTGAACTCAAATAGGTTAGAGTTAAGATTAGATTGAAACAATTAAAAGATTTATTTGTATTATAATTTTCGAAACAATAAATGTTATCAATAATTTGATTAAGACGAAAGTATTTTGATTATTTTAATTAAAATTACCCTAACGTCATAAGCTTTTAGTTGGGTTTGTATTTTATTTTAATTAAAATGTCGAAATATGATAGAGTTTTAGTTGGATATTATAGATGAGAAAAAGTTAAAATTGATTAGGGATTCAAACCCTCGTCCGCATGTTAAAATCCATGCACGCTCTACCGGCTGAGCTAAACCTGCTATGCTTTGCCTTGATTCAAAAAGCGTGGATAATTTCCATTATTGCTTATTTTTTAACAAGAAAGATCACCAAAACTTGGGTGACCAACTAGGCAGTTTTCCCAAATATATATATATATATATATATAGATATACATACTTGAAGTATAAATTTTAGAGGGGTCAAAAGTTAATGTTACTATCATACTAACGGGTAAAGTACTGAAATAGTCATTAAATTGTTGCCCACGTTTTGTTTTGGTCACTAAACTTTTAATTTTTCTTATTAATCACTAAACTATTCGAAATCAATTTTTTTGGTCTTTCGATGTTAACCGATGTTTGAAATTTGATGTAGGTTTTCTTTATAAATCTAATAACAAATTTAATCTTCTAACATTTAACCTTTGCTTATCGAACAAGGTTTTTAGTACTGTAGATACTTCAATTTTGGGTCTGTTTCTGTGGTTTTTACAGTGTAGAGAGCCAGAGTGGAACAAGGTAAAAATCTATGTATTTTTGCAGTGTAGATATAATAAATTATTTTTTGAATTTTATAAAGTTTTTAATATTTTGTATTTTTTTAATTATTTTAAGTTTCAAAAAGTAAAAAATCTAGAAAAAAAAATTGGGAGTTATTTATAATCTATATTACACAATTCAACTAAGAGCAACATCTAAATACAAAAAGAAAGTTTGACCAAACAAGTTTTTTGAATTTTCGAAAACCTTAATACAAATAAAATTTCTCGTACAAATCTCTCACATTGGAAGAAGGGTAGGCCGATAGTTGACTAGTCAATTCTTGAGAAAATTGGAAACAAAGAAAATTCTCATAACACAATATAATTTTGAACTTTCTTGGAAATGAAGGAGGTGCTCAAATTTCAACTAATCAATTAATAAAATCAATCCTGAGGTGTACTTGTGAAGCCTCTTGGAAAATTGGAACAAGTATAAGCCAATAGTTAATTAGTCAATTCTTGAGAAAATTGGAAACAGGAAAAATTCTCATAACAATATAATTGTGAATTTTCCTGGAAATGGAGGAGAGTAAACTTCAATTAATTAATTAATAAAATTAATCCTCAGGTTTTATTATAGAGCTTTAAATTGACCCCCTAAAAGCCTGCTGCTGAATTACCAAGCTCGGTCTCACACCAATTACTATAATCTTTCGTCTTGGTTGCTGGTAAGTCTTCTTAGCCCTTCCTAATACTTATCTCCATGGTTTTACTTGATTAGCTTTGTCGAAATCCAATTCCAATCGTCATCTTTAAAACATTTTATTGCATGTATGTGTTTAGATTGATTGTTAGATGCAAATTTATGTTCGGAATGAGCATGATTAGAGTGTAAATGAGATATTCGTGTTTGTAAACAATCTGAGTTTGGGTTAAAAGAATTCAGATTTGACATAATTAGTATTGAGTCAAGCTCCAATTCGAGCAACTTGAGCTATAGAGTGACTTGATTTTCTGTGTCGAAAGTTCAATCAAGCGAGTTTGTTATGGTTCAGTCTTTATCTTCAATCCTTATCCATGTTTCGATTTTTTAGAAACAGTGGAAAACAAGAGCTGCAAAAGGGCAAAGGCAAAGATATGAAGATCACGGAGATAAACCATTTCAGCCATCACCACAAGCTTGAGCTAAGCTATTCCGGAACGCCATATCAGTGCGACGGATGCAAAGAACTAGGCTTCGGTTCTTGTTATCAATGCAATAACAAGAAGTGTGACTTTCATCTTCACGAAAATTGTGGGGTGGCCAAGCCTATAGCCATCCATTCATTCTTCAAAAACACCAACTTCAAGTTCGAAAAGAAAGGGAAACAAAGCAAAACTTGTAAAGCATGTGGCAAAGATGTTCAAGGTTTCGTGTATAAATCCAAGGGAACATATTTGCATCCTTGTTGCTTGACGCTCCCAAGCACCTTGGATGGCAATTTCAAGGGAAAGTCATTGAGACTTAACCTTGAGGTGAAGGCCTCAACCAAGTGTTTGATATGCCAAAACAAGGAAATTTCTAAAGGGAAATTGAAAGGGTGGGCTTATATTTCGAGTTGTGGGAAGCACTGTTACCATGTTGGGTGTGTGAATAATATGAACTTTGAGAATTCGAAAATGGGTTATTTCAATCAACCACAAAGCGGTGGTGTGACAAATGGGTTAGCGTTTATCAAAGAAGAAGATAGGGGATCAAGTTCAAGTGGGAGAAAGAAAAATGAATGGTCATTGATGGAATATGCTTTGAATCTCACGGTCCAAGCTGTTTTAGGGGCTGTTGTTTCTTCCTGGATTAGTTTTTAGACTATATTCTCTCTATTGCAAATAATTGATTGCTGGTCATTGTTTTATCTTTATTTTTTACCCATTAATGTTGTTAAGTAATTGCTAATCACATCACTTGTATATCGATAAACTTTTGTATGTTTCAAATTGATTAATATGAGATCTAGAGTCCGATTCTAGTATTTGTCAACTCTTTCCTCCTTCCTTATTATAATATAATTATCCGCTTGTATAAAAAAATATCATTTTAATGTCGGAACAAGCAATGCGAGTTGATCAATTTTGTTCATAAGCATGACCATTTTCTAGATCAAGTGAAATAGTGAAAACTTAAATGTAATATCAAAATTTATTAGTTCTCCATCATAGATTTCTTGTGTTTATATTATTGTAGATCAATAATATGTTTCAAGGGAAAATAGCAAAACACTTGGAATGATGTTTAATCATGTATAAATTCATAAAGTAAAAAGTCAATTAGTTTGTTCTTGTCTAAAATCTATTGATGTCAACATATCCTAATGTAAAACATGAAAATTATTCGATTATCGGTACGATGGATTAGTATCCATTGACGAGTAGAAGAACATATCTTAGATCCAAGTCGATCTGATGGTTTCGGAGATTGAAGAAGAAAGCTATCCAAATTTTAGTTTGCAGATTCATTATATTGAAGAGAAAGGAAAGGAGATGTTTCGGTCGGTATAAGTGGTGCGGATAGAAAATGTCATATACTAATTAATTCAGTGATCAAAATATAAACTTACTAATAGTTTGATGACCTTAGGTGTAATTTATCTTAAAATTGGTCGGGTAATGTTAAGCAAAATTAAATAAATCTTGTGCTAGTATGAATGGATTGTCGGCTGGGTTGGGTAATTGAACTTTGGGTTTAGGTAATTAAAAGTATACTATATATTATATTATAAATATATTTAAAATAAATTTAAAATAATAATTTCTACCAAAAATTTAAAATCATAATTGTGAGTCAATTAAGTCGGTGAATTCGGCTTTATATATTTTAATAACCTATAATCCATCACTCAAATTGATTGACTATAAAAAATATTTAAATTTTAAAAAAAATACTATTATAATAAATTATTTTTTTGAATTTTATAAAATTATTAATATTTTGTATTTTTAATTATTTTAATTTCCAAAAAAGTAAAAAAAATCTAGAAAAGATATATTTTGAAAAATTGGGAGTTATTTATAACCTATATTCCACAATTCAACAAAGAGCAACCTCTAAATTCAAAAAGAAAGTTTGACCAATAGATATTTGTTTATTTTGAAAACCAGGGATGAAAGTTTATCATTATAGAATTAGCATGCATGATTTGAAAACACAATTTTATTTAGGGCAAACTATAAAAATAGTTATTTTTGTTTGCCTCAAGTTATATTTTAGTCATTTATGTTTGAAATATTACGTTTTAGTCACTTATGTTATTATTTTGTTACGAAGTGATTACTCTGCCGTTAAGTTCTGTTATCTCTCTAACGGTAATCCTACGTGGCAGTCCAACTAGATTTTAAGTGCTAACTTGAATTTTCAAATGGGATGAGAATAAATTTTTAATTAAATAAATTTAATTAATTAAAATTTTTAAACCTAAACCTTAGCTGAAAAAACCCTAAATTCATTTCCACACACTTCTCTTCTTCATCTTAATCTTCTTTCCTTTTTGATTCCAACATCTTTAGATACAAATTTATCTCAAATCTTGAATCTTTGAAACCTATTAACCCAAAGAAACTTATGTTTTAACCAGATCTATTGCCAAAAACCAAACCCATCTGTCCAATTTTTTTTCTTGATTTTAAATTTTTTTTGGAAGTGTCGGTTACTATTCCATGCTATATTTGCTTGTAAATTAGCTTCATTGACAAAACTTTTACTTGAATTTCGATTATGGAATTTGTGGTTTTTGCTTGAAACCCATTTTTTAGTGAATTTAGGGGTTCTTTAGCTAACATTTTGATTATCCCAATATGAAAAAACTACATATGAAACTAGTTTTTATGAGAAACCCGTTGTCAAGGCATTCAAACAGAGTGTTCAATGATAGCAAATGGAAATTCCCATTTCTTGCAAGCTTACATGTGTCAATTACATTGATTTTCTCTGCCATTTTTGGGGTTTTCAAATCTCCTTATGATAGAGATCATCATCAGAACGTAATGGAAGCGTTTTAAACAGTCATATAGCCTCGAACGGCTAAGCTGTGCAGTTTATGTGACTCGTATTTTCGGAGATGAGGAGGATCACGACGTTGTGACGACGTAACTTGAGATGTCACAATGAGGCAAACACGATGTCACAACGTGGCGATGATTTTTTTTTTCTTTTTTTTTCTTTTTGGCAGTTCTATTTTGGATATCAAGCAGAATTTTTTTTTTTCCAGTTAAACTCTGATTATTCTAGGGATATTTTAGTATAATATTACCTTATTTAAAAGACCTTGTATCCCTATTTTAATATATGCTAATCAGTAAGGACTTTTCTCTGAGGACGACAAGATGTAATTGCATACGAGTCTTAGTGAGAGTTTCGTGATAATTATAAAAAGTATTTTATAACTATTTTGTGAGTGTCTTATTAGATTAATTTAAGATTTATTTATCGGTTTGCTCTTTGAAATTAAAAACTCTGTATTCGAGATTTTGGGTAACAAAAACTAAAATGCAATATATAAGTAGTTTTCGAAATATAAAAGTCACGTGGGTACCATTTGCATGGGCCACCGCTCGTTAACTTGTTGCATGTATGATTTCATATATGTTAAAAGGATGATGGAATGGGAGACTTCAGGGTAAACGCTGAATAGTTTCAGTAGGGACACCCATCCACTATTCTTGTTTCAATTAGGAACACCCAAAGACTTTCCATGAAAAGTAGACACGTAATCTTTCAAGGTTATTTGTAAAATAAAAAAATAAATTATCAATGTATCAAATACAAACTCATATATTTATACTCTAATTTTAGTTTGTTAATAAATTATATATTATTTGGTTAAAATAATAAATTATATATTATATATACAAGTAAATATATCTCGATTACATCCATAAGAATATATTTATATATAAATATAGAATTGTATAAATTGATTTGGATCGATACACGTTGATTCAAATTGGTATTGATCAAAATACATCGAAAGAATAAAAGATCATTGAAATTTTAGTCGAAATAGAATATAAACTACTTGATACGGATTGGTGTTCAGATTGCTTTGTGAATTGGTTCAGACTTTCCGACTTTGAAAGTCATGTGGCTGATGACATTTGCATGGGCCATTCCTTTTATTTCATACTTACTTGAATAAACATTGTTATACACTAATTTTTATCATTCAATAATTGAAGCAATTTGCCACCACTTTCTACATCTCACATGTGACCTAAATTTAGTAAAAATTTTAATTTGATAATTGAAATAAAAAAAAAATTTTAAATTAACAATGTGGTGAGATAGTTTTATTTTTTAACCACCTAATTTTAGTAACGTTTGATTTTGATGACTCACTGTTAACTTGACCAATGACTATGATGTTGTACACTTATTTTAATCACAAATTTTTATTTTGATCCCTCATCACACTTTTTAGAATTATTTTTAATTTTTTGAGTCCTTGTTTAGATAATGTTTGACCTCTGTTTTCAGAGTCGTATGAATAAGAAGAGTAGCCCTGTTTTCTCTCCAGGTTTTTCATTCTCTTCTTCGCTTCCATCGCTTAGCCGATGTAGTTCACTCTCTTCGTTGGCTGTTCTTCTCAAATGATCACGTTTACAGTCCAGAGGATGAATTCATCACCCTTGACACAGCACTAACCGAGTCAAATTCAACAATTGACACAGCTTATCATACACCTCGAGAGCCATTTTAATCGCCTTGAGTTATGCAAGGACAGAGCACATGATCATTCCAAGACATTTTGGACGTATTCAATAGCCGTTGATTGATACAATAACTATGGAATTTCAGTGGCAAAGAATTTGGGAATCCTTAAATGCGGAGATTGACTGTTCCAAATCATCTCATAAAATGATTATATGATTAAGAGAACCAGTCCATCATAGCTTTACTATTGTTAAATAATTTCTAATCACATCACTTGTTCAGTGGCAAACTTTATAAGTTTTAAGTTGATCAGTATGAGGTTTAGGATTCGATCTCTATGTTTGTAAACCTTTCCTCCGTTGATTAACATGTTTAATATAGAAAAGATTTATCAATTTCAAAAATATGAAGTTCCTATGAACAGCCATTGACTAACATGTTCAATACCATGACCGATACAATAAGATGCAAAGTCAAAATCCAACATTGTTATTCAAAGTCAAAAGCTTATGATTCAATGACAAAAACCAAGTATTTTACAAATTACACTGTAAATTATTTGTAGAAAACAGGGACAAAGCCTCCATATTTATTCTATTTTCTTGGAGAACATCCAGTACTTTGTCGGACTTAAGCCTCTTTGAAGTTCATCCATACAACACCTTACATACCTGCAACTGGATTTATTTAAGCACATCATATCATTAGAATAGTAGAAATTTGCGTTAAGGGTGGGCTTGGTTGAGCGAAAAATAAGAAAAATTCATCTTAATGCATAAAGTCAACCCTTCAAAATTATGCATTTTTTAAAAATATTTTACACAAAACACACCTGAGAAAAGACATCATTACCTGCTGATTCAGTAGCATGCAAAGTTCAAATACCATGACGTAACCGAGTTGGACGAAGAAGCTTGTCTCTAATCGAACAAAGCTTGGTAATAACATTACTCATGTCCATCCTCTCACTCGGTGATTCGGTAGAACAAGTGAGTCCTATTTCGAATATTGAATTCAAGCACGGGAGATGCATGTCAGCGTCTGTTCCTCCTCTGACACCTTCTTGAAGAAGAATGGGATCTATAATCTCAACCACTCGATCGGGCAAAGCTGTTTTGACGAAGTTGTGAAGACTTAAACCTTCTTTGAACCTTTCATTCGTTGGCCTTTTCCCTGTTAACATCTCTAACAAGAGGATGCCATAGCTATACACATCGCCATTTGTTGACAACTCGCTTCCCATGCCATATTCTATAATTAATTCGGCACAAAATACATATATAAATAATTGTGGTGGAAAACCTCTAAATATACAACAAGACTGCTTTTAGATCGATTTCTTTTTCTTTTTAATAATGAAATAAATGAAAAAAGTGGACATACCAGGTGGAGCATAGCCGATAGTTCCTCTTAATCCAAGGGAGCTTGATTCATTAGTAGAATGGTTAGGCTTATCTCCAGAAAGGATTTTTGCTAAGCCGAGTCACTTATATGACCAACCATGTCCCCATCGAGTAAAACATTGCTTGGCTTGAGGTCACAATGAATGATAGGCGTCTCACAACGATGGTGCAGATATTCGAGTGCATGAGCAACATCTATGGCCACGTTAAGTCTTTGAATGAAGTTTAGGTTTCTCATCATCTCTGGTTTATTCATGCCAACAGATGGATGTAGCCAATCCTCCAAGCTTCCATTTTCCATGAACTCATAAACCAACGCTTTAAAGTCGTTGCCTTGATAATCGATACCTGAAATGGCTGTTAATACCTTGACAAGATTACGGTGTCGAATGTTCTTCAAAGCCTCGCATTCAACCAAGAAACTCCTGGAAGCTCTATGATTCAGAAGATTGAGCACCTTTACTGCAATAATTGCTCCATTCGCTTCAAGAATTCCTTTGTATACAGATCCGAAACTTCCCAAACCAAGCAAATTCTGAAGGGAGAATCCGTTCGTAGCCCTTAGGATGCTTTGGTATGATAACTGTAAAAGGGAATTTTCTACAAGAGTTGTCGTTGGCTTCTGCTCATTTTTCTTTCTAAACCAAATGACGAGGAAAATAGAGAATACTAAAGTCACTCCTGAAATCACAACAATTATTGTGATCTTCAATTCAGGGGAAGTGTTTGCTGGTATTTTGGAGTTACATCTTGACAAGTGTAACTCAGGGATGCCTCCACAAAGCTTACTATTTCCCTCAACAGAAGTAGCACTTGCATTCTTAAATACTCCTTCACTTGGTACTACTCCCAAAAAATCATTGAAAGAGAGATTTAGATACTTTAATGCCCCAAATCGCACAATAAATTCTGGAATCCCACCAGAAAGATTATTGTCAGATAAGTCCAGTGCCTCAAGTCCTCTCAATGTACTCAAAGATGATGGAATGGGTCCTTCAAACAAATTGCCTTCCAAGAACAACTTCTCTAGACTTACACAACTACCTAGGTTGTTTGGAAGCAAACCAGATAACCTGTTGTGAGAAATACCCAGTTCGCCTAGATTTTTCAGTTTTTCTACTTCAACAGGAAGCTCACCAGTCAAAGAGTTTGACGATAAGCTTAGTACAATGGACATGGATGATAGTCCTAGTACTTCAGGGGGTATTGGTCCACTAAGATTGTTAGAGGAAAGATCCATTAGAAGCAATTTTTTGCAATTACCTAGACCTGAAGGAATGCTGCCCTGGAGATTGTTAAAACTTAAATCAAGTTGGATTAACTCTGTTAAATTTTCAGTAGATTGAGGAATAGTCCTAGAGAGAAAATTAATACTAGCTAAAAATATTTTTAGATTTTGCAGACTCCCAATATTGAAGGGAATGGGACCTGATAGTTGATTTTTTGACACCACAAGGACCTCCAAATGGATGAGATTTCCAATCCCATCCGCGATTCTTCCCGATATTTTGTTATCATATATTCCTAATTGTAAAAGAGTTTTAGAAAAATTACTAATGCATTCAGGAAATTCCCCTCCAAAATTATTTGTATCAATATATAAATATTCTAGATTGGTATTATTAACTAAACTGCAGAGAAAGTTCAAGTCACTTTCTCTCCCATGTCCCAAATAATTTTTGGCTAGTTCAAGGTTAGACAGTTTATCTAGCTTTTCTAATGAAGGCACATTTCCAGTTAATCTGTTTCCAGAAAATTGAAGTTCATTAAGGTATGTGGCATTGGATATTGAAACTGGGATTTGCCCAGAGATTTGGTTTTCCCCTACAGAAAAGTACCGAACATGAGGCATCTTGATTTCTAAATCAGAATGAAGAGTACCTTGAATCTTGTTCATACCAAATTGGAGAGATTGAACATTGCGACAGGAACAATACCAGAAATCGCATTTCCGGATACGACGAAAAGTGAAAGATTTCTCAGTTGTCCAAAAGCTTCAGGTATAATCCCACTCAATGCATTATTCTCCAAACCAAGTTTCTCCAAGGATGACAAGTTCCCCAACGAAGGTGGGATACTCCCTCTCAAACGATTGTGGAAAAAACCCAATACTTTCAGGTTTGACATGAGACCCAGCAAAGAAGGTATTGCTCCCGTTAGCTGGTTGTTTGTCATATCAACTAATATAAGCTTAGAACAAGCAGAAAAATTAGAAGGAATAATGCTTCCAGTCTTCTTAAACCACCGATTTCTCGAGGAATTTGGTTGTAGAAGCTGTTGCCCGCAAGATCCAACTCCCTGAGGAAGCTCAAATTTCCAATGTAGGGTGACAATGATCCAGAGAGTTTGAGGAATCGAAGTTTCAACTTGGTGACTCTTCGATGGTTGCGACCGCTTGTAACACCGATCCATCGACTGAGGTGAATGGAGCTATTCCAGGAGTCCATAATGTTGAATTGATCACCAGTTATCATGGCTTTGAATTGGAGTAAAGCTTGTTGATCATTGTCATTTCCTCTAAGTACAGGGCTTGCTGTTGCTAAACTAAGCAAGTTAAGACCCTGCAAGTTGAACAATGAGAGAAGAGTCGTAAGGAACAAAGAACTGGACGCTTGAAAAAGTTTTTTTGATGGCTCCATCAACTTGGAACAAATTGTTAAATGATAAAGATTGACTTGAAAAAGTTTTTTTGATGATGTTATCGCATTCTATCTACTGTCATGTGGCTATGATTTCCATGGGCCTGCTTTAGTCAATTGCGTATACTTGGGGTTGGTTTTTATGGTCAATATATGTATATATATTTTACAATAATATGATAAAATTCGAATAATAAATACGATTAATATGATTTGAACTTAAATCATATTTGAGGCAATGAACACCCTTGATAATCAGGACATCACATGTGTTCTTATGGTCAATACAGTTTCATACTTGTACAAAAAAAAAGAAAGATATATATCCCACTTAATAAAAAAATAATAGAATATCTTAAAATATATAATTTTTTGGTATCAATAAAATAACGTTACATCATCAATGATTGAAAACATACAAATTTTATTCCAATCTCAATCACATATGATATCATCTCTAATTTAATTAATTTTAATTAAAATAATTAAAATTTGGGGAGATAAACGTTGAAACTCTATGAGCGGAAAAAACATAATAAAAAATAAATAAAATTTGAAAAATACTTAAACCAATAATTAAAAATTAAAAAAAATGATAAAAATCATAAGCACAAATTGAAAATAAAATAAAATCAACCATTAAAATTTAGAAAAAAACACTAATAAAAAATCAAAATATGAAAAATAATTACCACCAATGGTGGTTTTATAAGAAATTGAAATTCGATTAAAATTTCAAAAATACCTGCCTAAAAATTGGAAGAACAAAAATTAAATGTATACAAATAAAACATGATTTGAAAGCAAAGAAATAAAAATGATTAAATTTTAAAAAGAAACTAGAATTATTAAAAATAATAAAAGAAAAAAACATGTTAGTTTATTTAATAAAATTTTTAATTTATTAAATTTAAATTAAATTAAAAATATTAAATACAAATAAATGTAAAATAAAAATTTTATTTTTTAAAAATTGATGATGTGAATTTTTTTATTATCGCTAAAAACGCTGTGATATTATTAAAATATTAATTTTTAAAAATTTATAGTTAATACTATTTCAAATATTTTATTTTAATAGTTAATAATAAGTTAGTGGTAAAATTCAATTACATAAAATTTGTGTGACAAATTTAATCATATTATTAAAATATAATGGCAAATACTAATAAAAATAAAGTAGAGTGCAAATTTCAATATGTACCAATAATATTATTAAAGTTTAAAGACAAAGTTTCTCTTGGGTTGTTGCTCTTGTTGCCAAGTGATCATCCATGCAATGTGAACACAGGTTGCAAAGATGCAAACTCTTCAAAAGTTGGAGCTCATCAAAGTTTTGAACTCAGTAGAGGTGCGGGCTTATACATGCGAATCTTTTCTCTACAAGTCGTCAACTTGCACCGAAACAATGATAATTTTTATTGAAATGTTTTGGCTGCTGATTAAACTAAAATTAGCCAATAATGAGGCAATTAGCTCCTTAACTTATTGCAGACATGATGTTTACTTAATTAAACATTGATTTCACATATAATAAAATGATGGTGGGAGACTTCAAAGTCAACGCTGGATAGTTTCAGTAGGAACAGCCATTCACAATTTTTGTTTTTATTAGGAACACCCAAAGACTTCACGTGAAAAGCAGAGACGTGATTTAGAAACTTTGAGAGTAAATGAAATATGCTTTACACATTTGGTCTTCCATTTTAAAATACTTTTTGGTTCATGAAACAATTTCTTAATTCATGAAATTTATTCGTATTTGAGAGTGCGATGTATAAGTAGTTTAGGAACCACGATAATCTCCTATTCTATGTCTGGTCTACTGGTTCAGGTCTGAAAGTCATGTAGCTTCTATTCTGATGGGGCTGCTTTAGTTAGAAGCATGCACTAGTGTTCTTTTTATGATCCATGTTTCTTTTGAATTTTGAATAGAAAAATGGTCTTCCAATAATAGAAGGACATATTGGTTAGAACAACAGGAAGGCAAATAGATTGGAAAGAACACAATTCAAAATTTCATGAATATATTGATTGTGATTGTATGGCTTTTTGTTCTTGAAAAAATTCAAATTCAACTAAAACTACTAAAATTCAGGGAAAATAAATCTAATTTGTTATTCCCTTATTGAAAAAGGTTATGGATGACGTGGAATCACAGTTTCATACCATCTATTCTATACAATCATAAAAATCAAATTCAAAGCCCATAAAAATAAATATACGTGTAATTAATTTGATAATGCCCTTAGTTAACATATTTCTGATGATTAGTTTTTGGATATGATGCTACTAATTTTTATGTTTATTACTCTTCCCTTAGTTGCCTAACGTGAGTTTTGTTTTATTGACTTAATAATCAATTTAATCCTCCAATCTTTATATATTCTATCAATTTGAACAATAATTTAAAAAATTCAACAAATTTAGCCTTCAATATTTACATGATTTGTCATTTGAGTCCTAATAATATAATATTATAAAAATGTTTAGAAATTTTAAAAAGTAAATATAAATTATAAAAGATTAAAAAGTACAAAAATATTCTTAAGATTTTTGTACCCAAAATGACTTTCAATAGTATCTTTCACTTTGTTCCTTTTTTCATTCAATTGGTGAAGTTGAAAATATCGAATATCATGACCTTGACCTTGACCTCCAATCTCTCTCCAATGCTTGAGCTAGAAATGGTAAAAACATGAGAACACTAGAGCCTAAAATTGGTACTATCTCTGTACTAAAGGGTATGGCCGTCGCAGTTGTTGTTCTCATGCCCAACCATTTTTTTAGATTTATAAATTTGTTAGTTTTGAGCATCTTTTTGGGTTTAATTAGGCATTTGAGATGAACTGATGTAGAAAAAGAAAAAGGGAATTAAATTAAAAGATATTAAATAAAAAATAACTTTAATTTTTGGGATTTCACAAGTTTGATTGATGAGGAAAAGTAAATATAAGTTATTAAAAGTTAAATATAAAATAAAATTTTAAAAAGTAAATATAAAAATATTTTTAAATATATTTTGTACCCAAACTGACTTTCAATAGTATCTACCACTTTGTTCTTTCTTTCATTCAATTGGCAAAGATGAAAATATCAAATGCAATGCTATTGACCTGCAATCTCTCTCCCAATGTTTAAAATAAAAATGATAAAAACAGGATAACACTAGAATCTGAAGTTGATAATATCTCTGTAGCAAAGATTAAGACCATTGTAGCTGAATAATTATTTACCACATTTAATTAATGTTGCAGAGTTGAGTTTTGAATAATTATTTTTCAAAATTATGCTTGGAATATTTTAGTCGTATAAATATAATCATGATTAATTTAAAATATACCATATGAAGAGATCATCTTTATCGACTTCTATAAGATAACATCTCTTCAAATATGGTAATTGGATCTCACTAGAACCCTTTAAACAATCTCTTTGCTTGATCACATATCTTCAACCATCATAAATCAATTTCAATCTTGCATATTATTGCTCAAAACCCTTCAAGAGATGGTAAGAAATTTAACAATGTTTTTTTTTTTTTATAAAAAATATGCTAAGAAATATAGCAAAAATTTACACATAATTTAATTGCGAACTGAGTTGCCGTTAGCATTCACGTAAACAATAGTATTAATTATTTTTAATTTATGCATCTAAAGTTTAAACAATGCTTGATATGCCAGCAAGATATTGGCCAAGTGATCGTAATTTGTGTGGAGTTATGTTGGCACAATGTACGAGGTTGGATCTTTGTGAGTAACTTCTTTTCAATTTCAATAGCATTACTGAGAGAGGCGGAGGTGGAAAAATTTTTGGGACGATCCGAATTAAATTGTATATTTTTATGATAGTACAAATGTAATTTCATCATTTTAATAGTATATATATTTATTATTTTTAAACGGTTAAATTATTTTTTTTTTATTTTTGAGAGGGTCAAAGGTAATTTTACCATTTTTAATTTAAAATTTTATAAATAATAAAATGTCTAAATTAAAAATTTACTATATATATACAAAAGAGAAAATTACAAAAATCTTAAACTTGAACATAATGGAAATTTACAAAACACTAAATTAAAAAAACCTGACCCTAACGTGCCCCCGTCACTGATTACCATTACAATAAGATGTAGAGTCAAAATCCAACATTGTTATTTAAAATCTGATTTGTTGACAATCCAGTTGCTTATAAAGCAACGACGAAAACGAATTATTAATACAAAGTATCGATGGAAAATTGGACAAACTCCATAATAATTCTCTTTTCTGAAAGCAAAATGTGAATACAGAGAACGGCAAGCACTTTTCTGAACCAGAGCCGATCAATTCATTCATACGACGCCTTGGATACCTGAAACTTCAGAAACAACGATTTATATTAACATGTCATATGTACAGAAAAGTAGTGGGAATGCGACTTGAGTGATGAAAGCATTGACTATTTTGCTAAGATACCTGCTAATTGAGCAGCTCATGAAGTTTGAATCTCACGACGTACTCGGGTTGGACGAAGAAGCTTATCTCTAATAGAACAAAGCTTGGTAACAACATCACTCATCTCCATTCGCTCACCCGGTGATTCAATAGAACAAGTAAGTCCTATTTCAAATATCGAATTCAAGCACTGAAGATATCTGTCATTTCCCAAGCGGTTTTCATTGAGAGTGATGTCTATGATTGTTCCTCCTCTGACACTCTCTTGAAGAAGAATGGGATCTGTAGTCTCAATCACTCGATTGGGCAGAGCTTCCTTAACATGATTATGAAGGCTTAAACCTTCTTTGAATCTTTCATCAGTAGGCCTTTTCCCCGTTAACATCTCGAGCAAGAGGATTCCATAGCTATACACATCGCCTTTCGTTGACAACTCACTTCCCATGCCATATTCTACAATGAATCCATCACAAATTACATATAAATATAATTGCAGAGAGAAACACTGCAAAAATTAAAAAATAAAAGTTTTTAAGATGTATAATTTTCTTTTAAATAATGGAAGAAACGAATACAATGTAATTACCTGGTGGAGCATAGCCAATAGTTCCTCTTCATCCAAGGGAACTTGATTGACTGGAAGAATAGTTAAGCCTGTCCGCAGAAAGGATTTTTGCTAAGCCAAAGTCACCTATATGTCCAACCATTTCCTCATCAAGTAGAATATTGCTTGGCTTCAGGTCACAATGAATGATCGATGTTTCACAATGATGGTGTAAATATTGTAGTGCATGAGCAACATCTATGGCCGTATTAACTCTTTGGAAGAAGTTCAGGTTTCTTGTCAGCTCCGATTCATTCATGCTTACACATGGATGCAACCAGTCCTCCAAGCTTCCATTTTCCATGAACTCATAAACCAAGGCTTTAAAATCATTGCCTTGATAATCAACACCTGAAATGGCTGTTAATACCTTGACAAGATTTCGATGTCGAATGTTCTTCAAGGCCTCGCATTCAGTGAAGAAACTCTTGGAAGCTATATGATTTAGAAGATTAAGCACCTTCACTGCAATAGCTACTCCACTCCCTTCAAGAATTCCTTTGTATACAGAACCAAAACTTCCAGAACCAACCAAATTCTGCATGGAGAATCCGTTAGTTGCCCTTAGGATGCTTTGTATACGGTAAAGAAATTGCTAGGTTAGAAGGAAGAGTACCTTGAATCTTGTTTATGCCAATATCAAAGGCTCTAATATTGGAGAGATTGAACATTGTGACAGGAACAATACCAGAAATCGCATTTTCGAATATGGTGAAAACTGAAAGATTTCTCAGTTGTCCAAAAGCTTCAGGTATACTCCCACTTAATGCATTATCCCCCAATTGAAGTTTCTCCAAGGATGACAAGTTCCCCAACGAAGGTGCGATACTCCCTCTCAAAAGATTGTGGATAAGAGCCAATTCTTTCAGGTTTGACAACAGACCCAGCAAAGAAGGTATTTCTCCCGTTAGCTGGTTACCGCTCATATAAACTAATATAAGCTTAGAACAAGCAGATAAATTAGAAGGAATTTCACCACTGATGGAGTTATTGGCCAGGTCTAATGTTTCCAGTCTTCTTAGACGACCAATTTCCTGAGGAATTTGGCTGCTGAAGCTGTTGCCCACAAGACTCAACTCCCTCAGAAAGCTCAAATTCCCAATGTAGGGTGATACAGAGCCGGAGAGTTTGAGGAATCGAAGTTTCAACTTGGTGACTCTCTGATGCTTGCGACCGCATGTAACACCGATCCATTGACAAAAGTGAATGGAGCTATTCCAGGACTCCATAATGTTGAGTTGAACACCAGTTATCTTGGCTTTAAACGGGAGTAAGGCTTGTTGATCGGTGTCATTTCCTCTAACTACATGGCTTGCTGTTGCTAAACGAAGCAAGTTAAGACCCTGCAAGTTGAAGAATGAGAGAAGAATCACAAGGAAAAAAGAGCTAGACGCTTGAAAATATTTTTTTGATGGCTCCATCAACATTAAACGAATTGTTAACTGATAAGAAGGATTTGTAAATGAGAGTGCGCGGCTCACCATGAAGAAGCAGAGTGCAATATATAGTTTTAGAATGATGATATTATCGCATTCTATCTACTGTCATGTGGCAATGATTTCCATGGGCCTGCTTTAGTTAAATGCGTCTACTTGGGGTTGGTTTTTGTCGTATTCTATCTACCCTCAATTGGTTCAGACTTTTGGGCACCATTTGCATGGGCCACCGCTCCTTAGAGCATATATGGTGTTTACTTAATTAAATAAACATTGATCGAACTGAGAAGCGGAGACTTCAAAGTAAACGCTGGATTGTTTCGGTAGGGTCACAACTATGGAGCCCTAGAGTGCAACATATGGTTTTGGAATTATGATATTATAGTAGTAGAACCAGGAAATTTTTGTTAGGTCGAAATTAAATTGTATATTTTTACAATAGTACAAATATAATTTTTTTTCATTTTAATAATCTATATTCTTATTATGTTTAAAGGGTTAAATTAAATTTTTATCATTTTTGAGGGGACTAAAGTGTAATTTTACCATTATTATTTCAAAATTTTATAAGTTATGAAGGATCTAAATTAAAATTTTACCATTTTAATGGGGTTATAATATGTATACAAAAAAAAAAATTGTAAAAATCTTAAACCTTGAGGTCCTACTTATATTTTTGAGAGGACCATAGTATAAATTTACAAAATACTAAATTGAAAAAATTTAAATTTTTGGAGGACCATGACCCTTGAGCCTTATCGTATTCTATCTACTGTCATGTGGCTATCATTTCCATGTGCCTGCTTTAGCTAAAGGCGTCTACTTAGGGTTGGTTTTGATGGTCAATATTTTTTGTCACAACTGAGTCATACTACCATACTATGTTTTCTTTCAACTGACATCAGTCAACATTAGGATTGTGAACGTAATGGAAGCGTCGTAAACAAAGTCATATTGCCCCCCAACGACTAAGCTGTGCAGTTTTATATTTAAGGGACAGATCCATTTGCATGCATACATGAAACGTTGGAAATGGATTTATCTTTTTCCAATTTCTCTCTACTAAATTATGGTAATTCAATGCTGAACGTTTATTAAGCAACTAATTGATGCAATTTGCCGCCACTTTCTACACTTCACATTAATTTCATGTAGAAAATAAAAAAATGAAGGATAGTTGTCAATTGTGGAGCCACCATTCACTATTGCAGTTTAAATTTCCAACGTCTAAACAAAGTTAAGTTCCCTTTCATTTCTTTCTGGAACAAAGTTGGAAAATATAATTTCCTATTTCTTTTATTATATACGTAAATGACTTGAAATAAATAGTGAAAGCGAGTGAAATCAAGGAGATTGGCGTGACCCACTTGCCTCGTCAACTAATCATTAGTTGCTAGAATTAAAAAATCAATTTTTTTTATGTGGAGCCAACCTATTTAACGTCACCTGTATATATACCACCTCCAATACTAATATTTTTGTATATTTCGTGGTGTATAAAATAAATTTTGGGAGGAGTCGATTTATTTGACGTGACCAATGGTAAAATAGTGATGGAACCAAATAGATTGACGTCAACACTTTTATTATGTCAATTTTTTTAAGTGATTTTTATTTTTTTAAAATTCAAATTATTATTTTATTTGATGTGACATAGAAAATGACGTGACGACCATGTTATTTTCTATTGTTATAGAATATAAGAATTACAAATTCGTATTTCTTGAATTAGTTTTTCTATCATTACATTTAGTTTCTCGATGAATAGGTATATTGTTCATGAAACACCATGCTGTTTTAGATTGTTATAGAAGATAGGAATTAAAGATTGGTGTAAATTACATTTGTAGAAGCTGATTGAGTTTTAGCATGATTGATATGGGTATTATTGTCGATGCAAGAGGATGTGGGTTCGAATGCGCTAAATCGTATTATCTTCTTATTTATGAGTTGAAAAGAGGTAATGAGTAGTTTTAGGTATTTTGCAATATATATATATGATCAGAACCTATAATGAGGTTATTCAAAAAAATTACATTAGTAAAAAATTCACATATTTGCATATCAACATCGTGTTTAATTTTTATTTTTGTGATAAACTTTTATGGATTTTAAGTTGATTAGCATGAAATTTAAGGTTCATTCGTATGTTTGTAAATCTTTTCTCCTTTTCCATTATAATATAATTGTTGACTTGTATAAAAAAATATTTTACAGTCAAAACAAGCAAGGAGTGAATAGTAAGAACTTGAATGTAATATCTAAACTTATTAGTGCTCCATCTTAGCTTTCTTGACTTTATATTATTGTAGATCAATAGTATATTCAAGAGGAATCAGACATAACAAAACACTTGGAATGAAACTTAGTTATGTATAAATTCATAAAGTCAAAAGCCAACTAGTTTATTCTTGTCTGAAAATAATTGTTGTCAACATATCCTAATATAAAACATGGGAATTATTTGACCATCGGTACGGTGGATCAGAATCTATTGACGAGTATAAGAACATAAATTAGATCCAAATCGATTTGACGGTTTTAAAAATCGAAGAAGAAAGTTATCTAAATTTTGGCTTGCAAATTTATGATATTCACGAAAAAGAGGAGACGTTTCTATTGGTATAGGTGATGCAAACAGAGAAGGCCATACAACAACGATCTTAACAGCCCAATAACTTAATGAAAACTTTTGAATAGTTTAGTTACCATCATGTAACTTGCAATCCGACTCCTAATACAAGGACCTCCATGATATTTATTAAATAGAGGAGACAAATTGTAATCCGATTTCTAACACAAAAACCTCCATAATATTTTTACACCCAAAACATTGAAAAAAAAATTAAGGATTCCTTAGACTTTTGAATTTACGTAACAGCCATACTGTTCCCACCATGCAAATTAAGGATTTCTTGAATGTACTCATGTCGAACATTTTTAATATAGAAAAGATTTATCAATTTCAAAAATATGAAGTTCCTATGAACAGCCATTGATTAACATGTTCGATATCATGACTGATACAATAAGATGCAAAGTCAAAATCCAACATTGTTATTCAAAGTCAAAAGCTTATGATTCAAAGACAAAAACGAAGTATTTTACAAATTACACTGAAAATTATTGGTAGAAAACAGGAAAAAAACCTCCATATTTATTCTATTTTCTTGGAGAACATCAAGTACTTTGTCGGACTTAAGCCTCTTTGAAGTTCATCCATACAACACCTTAGATACCTGCAACTGGATTTATTTAAGCACATCATATCATTAGAATAGTAGAAATTTGCGTTAAGGGTAGGCTTGGTTGAGTGAAAAATAAGAAAAAATCATCTTAAAGCATAAAGTCAACCCTTCAAAATTATGCATTTTTTAAAAATATTTTACAGTACTAAACAGACCTGAGAAAAGACATTATTACCTGCTGATTCAGTAGCATGCAAAGTTCAAATACCATGACGTAACCGAGTTGGACGAAGAAGCTTGTCTCTTATCGAACAAAGCTTGGTAATAACATTACTCATGTCCATCCTCTCACTCGGTGATTCGGTAGAACAAGTGAGTCCTATTTCGAATATTGAATTCAAGCACGGGAGATGCATGTCAGCGTCTGTTCCTCCTCTGACACCATCTTGAAGAAGAATGGGATCTATAATCTCAACCACTCGAACGAGCAAAGCTGTTTTGACTAAGTTGTGAAGACTTAAACCTTCTTTGAACCTTTCATTCGTTGGCCTTTTCCCTGTTAACATCTCTAACAAGAGGATGCCATAGCTATACACATCGCCATTTGTTGACAACTCGCTTCCCATGCCATATTCTATAATTAAGTCGGCACAAAATACATATATAAATAATTGTGGTGGAAAACCTCTAAATATACAACAAGACTGCTTTTAGATCGATTTCTTTTTCTTTTTAATAATGAAATAAATGAAAGCAGTGAACATACCAGGTGGAGCATAGCCGATAGTTCCTCTTAATCCAAGGGAGCTTGATTCATTAGTAGAATGGTTAGGCTTATCTCCAGAAAGGATTTTTGCTAAGCCGAGTCACTTATATGACCAACCATGTCCCCATCGAGTAAAACATTGCTTGGCTTGAGGTCACAATGAATGATAGGCGTCTCACAACGATGGTGCAGATATTCGAGTGCATGAGCAACATCTATGGCCACGTTAAGTCTTTGAATGAAGTTTAGGTTTCTCATCATCTCTGGTTTATTCATGACAACAGATGGATAATCGATACTTGAAATGGCTGTTAATACTTTGATAAGATTACAGTGTCAAATGTTCTTCAAAGCCTCGCATTCAACCAAGAAACTCCTGGAAGCTCTATGATTTAGAAGATTGAGCATCTTTACTACAATAACTGCTCCATTCGCTTCAAGAATTACTTTGTATACATATCCGAAACTTCCCGAACCAACCAAACTCTGAGGGGAGAATCCGTTCGTAGCCCTTAGGATGCTTTGGTATGATAACTGTAAAAGGGAATTTTCTACAAGAGTTGTCATTGCCTTCTTCTCTTTTTTCTTTCTAAACCAAATGATGAGGAAAATAGAGAATACTAAAGTCACTTCTGAAATCACAACAATTATTGTGATCTTCAATTCAGGGGAAGTGTTTGCTGGTGTTTTGGAGTTACATCTTGACAAGTGTAACTCAGGGATGCCTCCACAAAGCTTACTATTTCCCTCAACAAATGTAGCACTTGCATTCTTAAATACTCCCTCAAAATCATTGAAAGAGAGATTTAGATACTTTAATGCCCCAAATCGCTCAATAAATTCTGGAATCCCACCAGAAAGATTATTTTCAGATAAGTCCAATGCCTCAAGGCCTCTCAAAGATGATGGAATGGGTCCTTCAAACAAATTGCCTTCCAAGAAAAACTTCTCTAGACTTTCACAACTACCTAGGTTTTTTGGAAGCAAACCAGATAATCTATTTTGAGAAACATACAATATACCTAGATTTTTCAGTTTTTCTACTTCAACAGGAAGCTCACCAGTCAAAGAGTTTGACGATAAGCATAGTACAATGGACAAGGATGATAGTCCTAGTACTTCAGGGGGTATTAGTCCACTAAGATTGTTACTAGAAAGATCCATTAGAAGCAATTTTTTGCAATTACCTAGGCCTGAAGGAATGATGCCCTGAAGAGTGTTAAAAATTAAAACAAGTTTGATTAGCTCTGTTAAATTTCCAATGGAGTGGGGAATAGTCCCAGAGAGAAAATCACTTTCAGCGTAAAATATTTTTAGCTTTTGAAGCTTCCCAATATTAAAGGGAATGGGACCTGATAGTTGATTTCCTGAGACCACAAGTACCTCCAAATTTATGAGATTTCCAATCCCATTCGGGATTCTTCCCAATATTTTGTTATTGTATATTACTGAATGTAAAAGAGTTCTAGAAAAATTACTAATGCATTCAGGAAATCCCCCTCCAAAATTATTTGTATCTATATATAAAAATTCTAGATTGGTATTATTGACTAAACTGCAGAGAAAGTTCAAGTTTCCTTCTCTCTCATGTCCCAAATTGTTATTGCCCAGTTCAAGGACAGATAGTTTATCTAACTTCTCTAATGAAGGCACATTTCCATTGAATCTGTTTCCACCAAGTTCAAGATCATTAAGGTATGTGGCATTGGATATTGAAATTGGAATTTGTCCAGAGAATTGGTTTTCCGCTACAGAAAAGAACTCAACATGAGGCATATTGATTACTAACTCAGAATGGAGAGTACCTTGAATCTTGTTTGTGTCGATATCAAAAATTCTAATATTGGAGAGATTGAACATTGGGACAGGAACAATACCAGAAATCGCATTTCCGAATATGGCGAAAAATGAAAGATTTCTCAGTGGTCCAAAAGCTTCAGGTATACTCCCACTTAATGCATTATCCCCCAAATGAAGTTTCTCCAAGGATGACAAGTTCCCCAACGAAGGTGGGATACTCCCCCTCAAACTGTTGTTGAAAAAACCCAATGCTTTCAGGTTTGACAAGAGACCCAGCAAAGAAGGTATTTCTCCCGTTAGCTGGTTGTTCGACATATAAACTAATATAAGCTTAGAACAAGCAGAAAAATTAGAAGGAATTTCACCACTGATGGAGTTGTTGGTGAGGTCTAATGCCTCCAGTCTTCTTAAACCACCGATTTCTTGAGGAATTTGGTTGTGGAAGCTGTTGCCCGCAAGATCCAACTCCCTGAGGAAGCTCAAATTTCCGATGTAGGGTGACAAGGATCCAGAGAGTTTGAGGATTCGAAGTTTCAACTTGGTGACTCTTCGATGCTTGGGACCACATGTGACACCGATCCATTGACAGAAGTGAATGGAGCTATTCCAGGACTCCACAATCTTGAGTTGATCACCAGTTATCTTGGCTTTGAACTGGAGTAAAGCTTGTTGATCAGTGTCATTTCCTCTAACTACAGGGATTGCTGTTGCTAAACTAAGCAAGTTAAGACCCTGCAAGTTGAAGAATGAAAGAAGAATCATAAGGAAAAAGGAGCTGGATGGTTGAAAATGTTTTATTGATAGCTCCATCAACTTTAAACAATTTGTTAATTGATAAGATTGAATTGTAATTGAGAGTGCGTGGCTCATCATCAAGAACCAGAGTGAATATATAAGCAGTTTTGCAACTATGAAATTTCAGTGGCAAAGAATTTGGGATTCCTTAAATGTGCAGATTGACTGTTTCAAATCATCTGATAAACTGATGATATGATTAAGCAAAGCAGTCCAGTTCATCAATCATCAACCTCTTCTTCCATCAACTAATCAATCAAAAACCTCCCTGACATTAGATTGTGGTGGAGGCTGACTCGTATACCGTAACAAAAGACTTTGATAACTGATTGGGTAGCTGTTGAAGACTTTGAAATTTATGCATCTCCTGCCAATAGATGTAGAAGATAGTGGGATCGAAGGATATCTAAGGTTAGTGCTATTTTAATGGCACAAGACATTGAGTGGATTGTTAGTAATGATTATGTAGAACAACACCCCAAGTCTTGCACTATAAAAAGAGTTGACTGGAAATTTAAGCCCATGCATTCAATCGGTCAATGGTTGAGTCATTTGGCAACAACTACACCAAGGAATCCCAAGAAACTTTGATTGAAACTAGGAAATGGGCGACTCGCTAACAAAGGAAAAACAAAGAAAATAAATTACAAAGGATTAGTTAATGATTAACGGTCCAAAATCAATGCAGCTCATAAAAGAATTGCTTTTTTTGTTTTTAATATTTTCATGGGTAAATTTTAAGAATAGTCACTCAACTAATCAGTTCGTTATATTTTGCTTTGTTTTATTGGCCTAATAATAAATTTAGTCTTCCAATATTTACATGTTCTATCAATTTGAGCCTAAATGTAAAATAATCAACAAATTTAGCCCTCAACGTTTACAAGATTTGTTATTTTAGTTCTAATTATATAAAAATATAAAAATATTAAAAAATTTAAAAAGTAAATATAAATTATAAAAATTTAAAATTTAAAAAAGTAGCAAAATATTTTTAAAATTTTTGTACTAAAAATGACTTTCAATAGTATCTACCACTTTGTTCTTTCTTTTGTTCAATTGATGAAGTAGGAAAAAGCAAATGCCATGGCCTTGACCTACAATCTCTCTCCAATGCTTGAGTTAGAAATGTCAGGGAAGTCTTAATTTTGAGCATCTTTTTGGGGTTTAATTAAGAATTTGATAAATGTAACAAAAGAAAAAGGTAACTAAAATAAAAGAGTTTGAATAAAAAAAAATAGCTTTAATTTCTAGGGTTTTCATATGTTTAATTGATGAGAAAAAGTAAATATAAAAAATTATTTTGGTGATAAAAATGAATTACAAATCTAAAATTTGATGCCTAAAATGTAAACTTTTTATTTTAGGTGCCTAACACCAACCTCTATTCAGTGGCGGAGGCAGAAATTTTTTTTTGAGGTTGGCATTAAATTGTATATTTTTACAATAGTACAAATGTAATTTCGTCATTTTAATAGTTTATATCTTTAATATTTTTAAAGGTTTAAATTAAATTTTTATCATTTTTTAGGGGGCCAAATTATAATTTTACTATTACTAATTTAAAATTTTATAAATTATAAAGGGCTTAAATTAAAAATTTACCATTTTAAGGGAACTATAATTATATACAAAGGAAAAAATTGCAAAAATCTTAAATTTTGAGGGGACTTTCTTATATTTTAGGAAGGACATAGTGTAAATTTACAGAAGATTAAATTGAAAAAAATTAAACTTGAGGGGGCCATGGCTCCCCTGGACCTTAACGTGGCTCCGCCACTACCTCTACTAAAAAGATAATATTAGGGAAAAATAAATTATTATCATAACTATATTTTCTACTTTGTAGTTTTCTTTCAATTTTTTTAAGATATCAAATTGAATCCATCTTTAAAAGTCCCTCTAACTTATGCCAATATGGCTTGAAAAAAAAGTTGAATTAGTAAAATTATTTTTTTTAAATAGCTGAATAATTATTTACCACATTTAATTAATGTTGCAGAGTTGAGCGTTGAATAATTATTTTTCAAAATTATGCTCGGAATATTTTATTCGTATAAATTTTATCATAATTATTTTTAAAAATTATGCTCGTAATACGATGTACAAGGTTCGATCTTTGTGTATAACTTCTTTTCAATTTCAATAGCATTACCAATACAGTAAGATGTAGAGATTGAACACTGGGACAGGAACAATCGCACTTCCGAATATGGCGAAAACTGAAAGATTTCTCAGTCGCCCCAAAGCTTCAGGTATAATCCCACTTAATGCATTGTTCTCCAAAGCAAGTTTCTCCAAGGATGACAAGTTCCCCAACGATGGTGGGATACTCCCTCTCAAACCATTGTTGACAAAACCCATTACTTTCAGGTTTGACAAGAGACCCAGCAAAGCAGATATATCTCCCATTAGCTGGTTGCCGCTCATATGAAGAAATGTAAGCTTAGAACAAGCAGATAAATTGGAAGGAATTTCACCACTGATGGAGTTATTGGTGAGCTCTAATGTTTCCAGTCTTCTTAAACCACCGATTTCTCGAGGAATTTGGTTGTAGAAGCTGTTTCCCGCAAGATCCAACTCCCTGAGGAAGCTCAAATTTCCAATGTAGGGTGACAATGATCCAGAGAGTTTGAGGAATCGAAGTTCAACTTGGTGACTCTTCGATGCTTGCGACCGCATGTAACACCGATCCATTGACAGAAGTGAATGGAGCTATTCCAGGACTCCATAATGTTGAGCTGATCACCAGTTATCTTGGCTTTGAACTGGAGTAAAGCTTGTCGATCAGTGTCATTCCCTCTAACTGCAGGGATTGCTGTTGCTAAACTAAGCAAGTTAAGACCCTGCAAGTTGAAGAATGAGAGAAGAATCATAACTTCAATGTAAAAAAGGAAAAAAAAGCTGGTCGCTTGAAAATGTTTTTTTGTTGGCTCCATCAACTTTAAACAATTTGTTAATTGATAAGATTGATTTGTATTTGAATGTTTGTGAAACTCATCATCAAGAACCAGAGTGCAAGATGTAAGTAGTTTCCCAACTGTGGAATTTCAGTGGCAAAGAATTTGGGATTCCCTAAATGTGGAGATTGACTGTTTCAAATCATCTGATAAACTGATTATATGATAAAGAAAATCAGTCCAGTTCATCAATCATCAACCCTCTTCTTCCATAAACTAATCAATCAAAGACTTTGATAACTGATTGTGTAGCTGTTGAAGACTTTGAAATATATGCATATCCTGGCAGTAGTTAAAGAAAATAGTGGGATCGAAGAATATCTAAGGTTAGTGCAATGTTAATGGCACAAGACATTGAGTGGGTTGTTAGTAATGATTATGAAGAACAACCCCCAAGTCTTGCACTATAAAAATATTTTTAAAATTTTTTGTACCCAAAATGACTTTCAATAATATATATCACTTTGTTTTTTCTTTCATTCAATTGACGAAATTGAAAAAATCAAATGTCATGGCTTAGACTTGTAATCTCTCTCCAATGCTTGAATTAGAAATGATAAAAACAAGAGAACACTAGAACTTGAAATTGGTACTATTTCTATAGCAAAGATAAGATCATTGGAGTTGGTATCGTCAATCCAACCATTTTCATGGGTTTCTAAATTTGTTAATATTGATTTCTTTTTTTTAAGTTTAATTAGGCATTTGAGATGAACTAACATAGCAAAAAATAGGTGACTAAATTAAAAGAGTTTGAATAAAAAAAATAACATTAATTTTTAGGTTTTTTCACATGTATGATTAATGAGAAAAAGTAAATATAAATTATAAAAAAATAAATAAAAAATTATTTTGGCCTTGATGAAAATGAAAAACACAAATCCAAACTTTCATGTTTGAAATGTAAAACTTTTTATTTTAGGTGCTTAACTTGAATCCTTGCTAAAGAGATAAGATTAGGGGAAAGAAATTATTATCATAATTATATTTTTTAATTTGTAGTTTTCTTTCAATTTTTTGAACCATCATCATGAAATAAGATTGTCCCATGTCTAAATTCAGAAAGTCAAAAGCCAACTAGTTGGCTCTTGTCTGGAATTTAATGATGTCAACATACCATAACATAATATCAGAATGTATTGTAACTTATGTCTTAAAGAATGGTATTACATTATTGATTACTAAAGTTAAAAAATTTGGAGACACTTCCAATACCAAATAATATAGAAGGAGATTATCAATTTCAATAGCATTACCAATAATAATTCAACATTGTTATTTAAAATCTGATTTGTTGACAATCCAATTGCTTATAATGCAATGACGAAAACGAATTATTAATACAAAATATCGATGGAAAATTGGACAAACTCCATAGCAATTCACTTTTCTGAAAGCAAAATGTGAATAAAAGAGAATAACAAGCACTTTGCTGGACCAGAGCCGATCAATTCATCCATACCACACCTTGGATACCTGAAACTTAAGAAACAAGGATTTATATTAACATATCATATCAACAGAAAAGTATTGGAAATCAAGGGACATTATTACCTGCTAATTGAGCAGCTTATGAAGTTTGAATCTCACGACGTACTCGAGTTGGACGAAGAAGCTTATCTCTAATAGAACAAAGCTTGGTAACAACATCACTCATCTCCATCCGTTCACTCGGTGGTTCAGCAGAACAAGTCAGTCCTATTTCAAATATCGAATTCAAGCACTGAAGATATCTGTCATTTCCCAAGCGGTTTTCATTGAGGGTGATGTCTATGATTGTTCCTCCTCTGACACTCTCTTGAAGAAGAAAGGGATCTGTAATCTCAATCACTCGATTAGGCAAAGCTTCTTTAACGTGATTATGAAGACTTAAACCTTCTTTGAATCTTTCATCAGTAGGCCTTTTCCCTGTAAACATTTCCAGCAAGAGGATTCCATAGCTATACACATCGCCTTTTGTTGACAACTCACTCCCCATGCCGTATTCTACAATTAATTCATAAAAAACAACATACAGAAAAAATTGCAGAGGAAAACCTTCTAAATATACAAACACCCCTTACTTTTAGACTGCAGGTTTTTATTTTAAATAATGAAAGAAATGAGTAAAGTGAACGTACCAGGTGGAGCATAGCCAATAGTTCCTCTTAATCCGAGGGAGCTTGACTGATTAGCAGCAAACATAAGTCTGTCTGTAAAAAGGATTTTTGCTAAGCCGAAGTCACCTATATGGCCAATCATTTCCCCATCCAGTAGAATATTGCTTGGCTTGATATCACAATGAATGATCGAAGTTTCACAATGATGGTGCAGATATTCAAGTCCGTGAGCAACATCTATGGCCACATTAACTCTTTGGAAGAAGTTCAGGTTTGTCATCATCATCGGTTCATTCATGCTTACATAAGAATGCAACCAGTCCTCCAAGCTTCCATTTTCCATGAACTCATAAACCAAGGCTTTAAAATCATTGCCTTGATAATCGACACCTGAAATGGCTGTTAATACCTTGACAAGATTTCGGTGTCCAATGTTCTTCAAGGCCTCGCATTCAGTGAAGAAACTCTTGGAAGCTCTATGATTTTGAAGATTAAGCACCTTCACCGCAATAACTACTCCACTCTCTTCAAGAATTCCTTTGTATACAGAACCAAGACTTCCAGAACCAATCAAATTCTGCATGGAGAATCCGATAGTTGCCCTTAGGATGCTTTGGTATGATAATTGTACAAGCGAATTTTCTGCACAAGTTGTTGTTGGTTTCTGCTCTTTCTTCTTTCTAAACCACAAGGTGAGGAGACAAGTGAAAACTGAAGTCACTCCTAAAATCACAACAACAATTGCAATTTTCAATTTAACAGAAGTGTTTGATGATATTTTGGAGTTACATCTTGACAAGTGTAACTCAGGGATGCCTCCACAAAGCTTATTATTTCCCTCAACAAATGTAGCACTTGTATTCTTGAACACTCCTTCACTTGGTATCACTCCCTCAAAATTGTTGAAAGAGACTCACAAGAAATTCTGGAACCCCTCCTGAAAGATTATTGTTGGATACATCCAATGCCTCAAGACCTCTCAATGAACTCAAAGATGGAGGAATGAGCCCTTCAAACAAATTGCTATCCAAATACAGCTCCACCAGACTTACACAACTACCAAGGTTGTTTGGAAGCAAACCAGATAATCTGTTGTGAGAAACATTCAGTTGGCCTAGATTTTTCAGCTTTTCTACTTCAACAGGAAGCTCTCCAGTCAAAGAGTTTGACGATAAGCTTAGTACAATGGACAAGGACGATAGTCCTAATATTTCGGGGGGTATTGGTCCACTAAGATTATTATGAGAAAGACCTAATAAAAGCAAATTTTGGCACTTACCTAGATTCGAAGGAATGTTGCCTTGAAGATTGTTAAAATCTAAAAATAGTTCGATTAACTCTGTTAAATTTCCAATAGAATGGGGAATAGTCCCAGAGAGAAAATTACTTTCAGCGTGAAATATTTTTAGCTTCCAAAGCCTTCCAATATCAAAGGGAATGGGACCTGATAGTAGATTTTGTGCTACGTCTAACACCTCCAAATTGATGAGATTTTCAATCCCATCCGGTATTCTTCCCAAAATGTTGTTCTCACACATCGATAAACCCTGAAGGGTGCTAGAAAAATTGCTTACGCATTTCGGAAATTCCCCTCCAAAATTATTTATGGCTATAGATAGAAATCCTAGTTTGGTATTGTTGACTAAAGTGCAAAGAAAGTTCAAGTCACCTTCTCTCCGATGCACCAAATAATTTTGGCCTAGTTCAAGGTTAGACAGTTTATCTAGCTTTTCTAATGAAGGCACATTTCCATTGAACCTGTTTCCATTAAGTTCAAGTTCATCAAGATTTGTGGCATTGAATATTGAAATTGGAATTTGTCTTGAGATTTGGTTTTCCCCTACGGAAAAGTACTCAAGATGAGGCATATTGATTTCTAAATCAGAACGAAGAGTACCTTGAATCTTGTTTATACAAATATCAAAGCCTCTAATATTGGAGAGATTGAACATTGCGACAGAAACAATACCAGAAATCGTATTTCCGGATATGGAGAAAAGTGAAAGATTTCTCAGTTGTCCAGAAGCTTTCAAGTATAATCCCACTCAATGCATTATTCTACAAACCAAGTTTCTCCAAGGATGACAAGTTCCCCAACGAAGGTGGGATACTCCCCCTCAAACTATTGTGGACAAAACCCATGACCTTCAAGTTTGACAATAGTCCCAACAAAGAAGGTATTTCTCCTGTTAGCTGGTTGCCTCTCATTTCAACTAAAGAAAGCTTAGAACAAGCAGATAAATTGGAAGGAATTTCACCACTGATGGAGTTATTGGCGAGGTATAATTTTTCTAGTCTTCTTAGACGACCAATTTCTTGAGGAATCAGGTAGTAGATGTTGTTGCCCACAAGACTCAACTCCCTCAGACAGGTCAAGTTTCCAATGTAGGGTGACAATGATCCAGAGAGTTTGAGGAATCGAAGTTTCAACTTGGTGACTCGCCGATACTTGCGACCGCATGTAACGCCGATCCATTGACAGAAGTGAATGGAGCTATTCCAGGACTCCATAATGTTGAGTTGATCACCAGTTATCTTGGCTTTGAACTGGAGTAAAGCTTGTTGATCGGTGTCATTTCCTCTAACTACAGGGCTTGTAGTTGCTAAACTAAGCAAGTTAAGACCCTGAAAGTTGAAGAATAAGAGAAGAATCATAAGGAAAAAGGAGCTGGACGCTTGAAAATGTTTTTTGGATGGCTCCATCAACTTGAAACAAATTGTTAGTTGATAAGATTGATTTGTAATTGAGAGTGCGTGGCTTATCATCAAGAACCAGAGAGCAATATATAGTTTTAGACTGATTATATTATGGCATTCTATCTACTGTCATGTGGCTATGATTTCAATGGGCCTGTTTTAGTTCAATGCGTCTACTTGGGGTTGGTTATTATGACAAATACTTTTTTTTTTTAATTAGAATAATTGAACAAAACTCGAATAATAAATACGATTAATACGATTTGAATTCATGTCATACTTGGGTGGTGAACACCCTTAATTATCAAGTCATCATATGAATTCTTATGGTCAATGCTTTTTCATATTTGTACAAAAAAAAAGATATTATCCTACTTAATAAAAGAATAGTAGAATATCTTAAAATTTATAATTTTTAAGTATAATAAAATAACATTACATCATCAATTGTTGAAAACATACAAATATTATTCCACTCTCAATCATCAACCCTCTTTCTTCCATCAACTAATCAATCAAAGATCTCCACTTTTTGGGTAGCTGTTGAAGACTTTGAAATTTATTCATCGCCTGCCAATAGATGTAGAAGATAGTGGGATCGAAGAATATCTAAGGTTAGTGCTATGTTAATGGCACAAGACATTGAGTGGGTTGCTAGTAATGATTATGAAGAACAACCCCCCAAGTCTTGCACTATAAAAAGAGTTGACTGGAAATTTAAGCCCATGCATTCAATCGGTCAATGGTTGAGTCATTTGGCAACAACTACACCAAGGAATCCCAAGAAACTTTGATTGAAACTAGGAAATGGGCGACTCGCTAACAAAGGGAAAAAAAAAAAACCAAAGAAAATAAGTTACAAAGGATTAGTTAGTGATTAACGGGTCCAAAATCAATGCAGCTCACAAAAGAATTCATTTTCTGGTTTTAATATTTTTATGGGTAAATTACAAGAATAGTCACTCAACTATTCAGTCGTTCTATTTTGGTCACTCAACTATTTTTTTTTTTCGTTTCAATCTCTCTACTTTTCGAAATTAAATATTTTAGTCACTTTTCCCTTAGTTACCTAATAGAAGTCTAATGTGAGTTTTGTTTTATTGGTCTAATAATAAATTTAGCCTCCAATGTTTTATTGATACTACCTCTATAGCAAAGAGTAAGAACGTCGGAGTCGGTGTCATCAATCCAACTATTTCTATGGGTTTATAAATTTGTTAATTTTGAGATTCTTTTTGGGGGTTAATTAGGCATTTGAACGAACTAATGTAGCAAAAGAAGAAAAAGGGGACTAAATTAAAAGAAATTGAATAACAAATAAATTTATTTTTTGGGTTTTCCATATGTTTGATTGATGAGAAAAAATAAATATAAATTAAAAATTTAAAAAGTAAATATAAATTATAAAAATTTAAAACGTAAATATAAATATATATTTAATATATTTAAAAAATTTTAGAATCATAATTAAAATGATAAATTTATTAAATTTTTTTATATTTAGGAACACATTTATAGTTAATATTATTTCAAATATTTTATTTTAATAGTTAATAATAAGTTAATTATAAAATTTAAAGTTAATGGTAAAATTCAATTACATAAAATTTGTATGACAAATTTTATCATATTATTAAAGTATAATGGCAAATACTAATAAAAATAAAGTATAGTGCAAATTTCAATATGTAACAATAATATTATTAAAGTTTAATGACAAAGTTTCTCTTGGCTTGTTGCTCTTGTTGCCAAGTGATCATCCATGCAATGTGAACACAAGTCGCAAAGATGCAAACTCTTCAAAAGTTCGAGCTCATCAAAGTTTCGAAGTCATTAGAGGTGCAAGCTTATACATGCAAACTTTTTCTCTACAAGTTGCCAATTTGCACCGAAACAATGATAATTTTTATTGAGATGTTTTGACTGCTGATTAGACTAAAATTAGCCAATAATGAGACAAATTGCTCCTTAACTTATTGCAGATATGATGTTTACTTAATTAAACATTGATTCATATATAATAAAATGATAGTGGGAGACTTCAAAGTCAACGCTGGATAGTTGCACCTGTTGTGAGAAACATCCAGTTGGTCTAGATTTTTCAAATTTTCTACTCAACAGGAAGACCTTTACGTGGCTCCACCATTGGATATATCGTATTCTATCTACTATCATGTGGCTATCATTTTCATGTGCCTGCTTTACCTAAAAGCGTCTACTTAGGGTTTCATTGAGAGTGATGTCTATGATTGCTTCTCCTCTGACACTCTCTTGAAGAAGAAAGGGATCTGTAATCTCAATCACTCGATTGGGCAAAGCTTCTTTAACATGATTATGAAGACTTAAACCTTCTTTGAATATTTCATCGGTAGGCCTTTTCCTTGTGAACATCTCAAGCAAGAGGATGCCATAGCTATACACATAGCCTTTCGTTGACAACTCACTTCCCATGCCATATTCTACAATTAATTCATAAAAAATTACATATAGAAATAACTGCAAGGGAAAACCTTCTAAATATACAAAACCCCCTTATTTTTTATTGGACTGCATGTTTTTCTTTTAAATAATGAAAGAAATGAATAAAGTGAACTTACCAGGTGGAGCATAGCCAATAGTTCCTCTCAATCCAAGGGAGCTTAACTGATTAGCAGCAAACATAAGTCTGTCTGTAGAAAGGATTTTTGCTAAGCTGAAGTCACCTATATGGCCAATCTTTTCCCCATCCAGTAGAATATTGCTTTGCTTGATATCACAAGGAATGATCGAAGTTTCACAATGATGGTGAAGATTATTAGAATATATAATGTTGTAATTCAGCTAAGCTGTGAAGTAAGTAATAGAATAGGAAGTTAGGTTGTTAGCAATTGGTTAGTAGAAGTTTTTTACTTCTATAAATAGATGTGTGGTCAAGGTTTAATGTATGTAGTTTTGATAATAATCAAATTTAGAAAATTAATTATAAGAATTCTTCTTTTCTTTGCTCTTGTTTTACAATAGAACTTAGGGTGTTTACATGGTATCAGTCGCCTGAAGTTCCTGGGCATTGTTGTTGTTCTTTATAATCATGGCTGATTCTGCTGAATCCACAACTGGTCCACCAGCTCCGACTGTTCCATTAGCAGAGGCGCAACCTGAAGAGAATGCGTCGGTTAGTGTAGATCTAGGCAAAGCAAGGTTGGTTCAAAGTTTTCTGAGGCATGAAGCAAATAAGCTTGATGAGAGTAATTACGTACAATGGCAGCAACATGTGCAGCTTATTGTAGATGGATACGAGCTCACTAGCTACCTAGATGGATCACTGATGCCTCCATCAAGGTTTGTTCCTAATATTGAAGGTACTATGGTTGTAAATCCTCAATTTTCTTTGTATCAACAACAGGATAAGTTGTTGGCTGCGTGGTTATTGTCCACGATTTATCGTCCGCTTCTCTCGTGCTTCATTGGTGTCAAGACTGTGAATGATATTTGGAGCACAGCTAACAGGTTGTTTGCGACAGTCATTGGAGCTAAAGTTTCGAGGATCAAGCATGATTTCCACACCAAAAAAAAAGGTAATCTCTCTGTCAATGAATACATATCTAAGATTAGAAATACTTGTGCCTTGATAGAGGTGTCTGGTCATCAAGTTTTAGAATCTAAAATAGTAAAAGTTGTATTGGTTGGGTTGTCAACTGATTTTGATGCTGTACTAACCTTGGCTTCGTGGTCATCTGAGCCTCTTTTGTTGCACAAGTTAGTAGATATTTTGTTAAAATATGAGAACAGGCAACAGAGATTAGTGGTTGATAATGCATTTCAAGCAAATCTGGTTGGAGCGACAGCTCATCCAGAGAATGTTTCTGCATCTGGAGGGGCTCGAAGAGGACGCTTATAGTTTGCTGGTCGTGGTCGAGGAGCTGCGCGGGGGAGATCACAGTGTCAGATCTGTGGTCGTTTGGGACACCTTGCACAGCGTTGTTACTATCGGTTTGATCGACAGTATGGAGAGTCTTCCACAGTACCAGTACTGCCATCTGGTCAGTATGGTCCGGGCTGGGTGGCTGGTTCGTCGCGTCGTGTGTATCGCAAACCGTTTTTCAGTGGTGATGTGGGTCAAAGATGGATTAATGGCGACTGTGGTGCTTTTGATCGTGGTTGGAATTCTGGTGGTGCTATTCATGCAACACATGATGAAAATGTGTTGCCTGGAACTGGTGTGTAACAGAATTTTTATCCTTCTATGGCGTTGACCGAGTCATACCTCTATGACGTGACACGTGAGGTTGATGTGTCATACTATGGTGGGAGTGATGGCTATTTTCAACATGGGCAGCATTTTGGTAGAGTGACAGTGGATTGGAATGATGTGGGTCATTATCATGGACCAGTGGTAAATAGTGTTCAAGTTGGGCCACGGGTTACGTGGCATGGGCAGTCCTCAAGTGGGCAACATGGGTCTAGAATTGCTGCGAAACCGGGAGCTCCTGTTCGTCCTGAAAATAAGGTTGTTGATCAGTTAATGTCGGGTCGTGTTTTTGATTCCTCGACGTATGAGTTTGGGCTTGAGGTGCTCAGTGATAGTGAGGAAGCTCAAGTTGCTGTTGCTGGGCTTAAGGAAAATTTGAAGATTGAGACAAATGTGGTTGTGGCTGCGTTTGGTGCTGATTTAGGGCTTGGTACTTTGGTTGATGATGAGCCGTATGTTCCTATCCCGGTTGAGGAACCAATGCCCGTTGATTGGTATCTCGATTCAGGGTAACATATCGTGTTTGTAACGATGCTACCGTACTAGATTACTCTCTTCCTTATACAGGTAATGCTCCTCTTTTTTTGATGGGTGACGGGACTTGGTCTAAGATTACGTGTGTAGGTAGATGTAAATTGGTGACTTCTGCTAGAATGCTGCATTTACATAATGTTTTGCATGTTCCTAGTATACGTAAAAATCTAATGTCTGTGTCGAAATTTGCTTGGGATAATAATGTGTATTTTGAGTTTCATCCGGTTTATTGCTTAATTAAGGATGTTCGGACGCGGGAGATTTTGATGCAGGGCCGCATGCATGACAGATTGTACAGGTTCACTTGTGCTCTACAAAATAAGGTTACCACCAGTCCTGTGACGAATGCCACGATTTTGGGTTCAAAGCCTATTACTGCTAGTGCTCTTGAGCTGTGGCATAGAAGGCTAGGTCATTCATCAATTCCAGTGGTTCAGTCTGTTTAGAAATCTTGTAATGTAGTGTTGAATAAAAACTCTCTTGACTATGTTTGTGATGCGTGTCAGAAGGGAAAGGCACGGAAGTTACCGTTTTTAAGTTCAAATACTGTGTATTCATTTCCATTTGAATTAGTGGTTTCGGACCTTTTGGGGCCTGCTATTGTTAGTTGTAATGAAAATTGGTATTACGTATCATTTGTTGATATGTTTTCTCGGTTTACTTGGGTATATCTCATTCAACGTAAATCTCAAGCAGTTGAGTGTTTTGTTCAATTTTAGCGTTTGATTAAGACTCAGTTTAATGCTCAAATAAAGTAATTTCAGGGTGATTGGGGTGACGAATATCGCTCGTTCAAGACAATCCTTGCACAAAATGGTATTATTCATCGTGTCATGTGTCCTCACACGTCAGAGCAAAATGGGGTTGCTGAGAGAAAACACAGACATATTGTGGAGGTAGGACTCATATTACTTGCTCAAGCAAATTTACCATTGAAATTTTGGGGGTATGCATTTTCGTGTGTTGTTCATATTATTAATAGGTTGCCTACTCCTGTTTTACAAAATAGAATTCCATTTTCTATGTTGTTTGGGAAGATTCCAGCTTATGATTATTTTCGAGTTTTTAGTTGTTGATGTTTTCCTTATTTGTGTCCGTTCAATAAGCATAAGTTGGAGTTTCGATCTCAACCTTGTATGTTTCTTGGATATTGTACTCAACACAATGGTTATCTATGTCTAACGTTAGAAGGTAAAGTGGTTATTTCACGACATGTGGTGTTCGATGAGAATCATTTTTTGTTTTCTACTTATTCTGCATCACCTAGTACGAGTGAGTCGATTGTTATGTCAGTGCCTATTGTGCAATTTCAGTCACCGGTGGTGAGGTCTTCTAATCAGGGTGCTGGTATGTCTGTTGAGCCGCGATTACGATCGTCTGGTGATAATGCAGTTGATCATAGCTGTGACACTCCGAGTAGTGTTGCACCAGTTAGGTCAAATTCTAATGCGTTAGTACGAAACTCTACACCAGAAGTTATGGCTCCAATTCCTGATCCGCTTCCTTCTCTACTTGGGAATACTCATCCTATGGTGACACGTGCTAAAGTAGGCGTGTTTAAGCCTAAGGTACTTGCAGTCGAGATTGCTGATCGAGAACCACGCACAATTGATGAAGCTTTTGCTAGTACAGAGTGGTGAATGGTAGCTCAGGCAGAGTATGATGCTTTAATTTGGAACAAAACCTGGGAACTTGTTCCATTACCACCTGAGCGTAAAGCGATTGGGTGCAAGTGGTTATTTAATATCACAAGGAATCCTGATGGTTCCATAGCTCGACGAATGGGTCGGTTAGTAGCTAAAGGTTGTTCACAAGTACCGAGTTATGATTTTCGAGAAACGTTTAGTCCGGTGGTGAAACTAGCAACTATTCGGACAATTTTGTCGATTACAGTAACTAAAAAGTGGTCTCTTCGTCAGGTTGATGTTACTAATGCTTTTCTTAATGGTGATTTGTTTGAGGAGGTGTATATACAACAACCACCTGGGTATGTGAAATATAGTGGTGATGGGTGTCCGCTTGTGTGCCGTTTGACAAAAGCATTGTATGGTTTACGTCAAGCACCAAGGGCATGGTTTGAAAAATTACGGTGTTTTCTTATTTCTGTGAGGTTTGTTCGGGCTCGATCTGATACGTCTGTTTTTGTTAAAAAGACTGGTACCAGTTGTGTGTATGTTTTGGTTTATGTTGATGATATTATTATTACAGGAGATTTGTTGTCTGAGATTGATGGGTTGTTACTCAGCTAAATTCTGAGTTTTCTCTAAAAGATATGGGTGATCTTTACTATTTGTTAGGTATTGAGGTGTTTCGCTTGTCTGGCGGGGCTCTTCGCTTGTACCAGCGTAAGTATGTGCTTGATCTCCTTGAGCGATGTAATATGTTAAATGCAAAAGGGGTTCATACTCCAATGGTTAGCTCAACTTGCTTGATGAAGACAGTGGGGATTCCTTTAGCTGATCCTACTGAGTTTCAAAGTCTTACAGGTACATTACAATATGTTGTTCTTACTAGGCTTGATATCGCATATGCGGTTAATAGAATTTGTCAGTTTATACATGCACCTACGGATGAACATTTTGTTGCTCTTAAGCGAATCTTGAGGTATTTGTGTAGTACTGTTGATCATGGGTTGGTTATTACTTCATCTAATAGGTTGTCTTTGGTTGGATATGCAGATGCGAATTGGGGTCTTGATTTTGATGATAGACGGTCTATGTCTAGTTATTGTATCTATTTTGGTGATAGTCTAGTTTCCTGGTGTTCTAAGAAGCAACAGGTAGTGTCTCGTTCTACTGTTGAAGTAGAATATCGTGGGTTAGCTGCTACGACAACGGATATTATTTGGTTGGTATCACTGTTAGCTGAGCTTCATGTTCAATCGGATGATACACCAATGATTTGGTGTGACAATTCTAGTGCAGTGACTGTAGCTGCTAATCCGGTTCAACATTCTAAGTTTAAGCACATTGAACTAGACTTGTTTTTTGTTCATGAGAAAGTCTGTGCTGGGTCGTTAAAGGTTGGTGAAGTACCAGCTTGTGATCAAGTTGCTGATATTTTGACAAAGTCGTTGTCTGCATCATTGTTTTGTAAGTTTAGACAATTTTTAGAAGTTTTGAAAGTTGAGAGAGTTGGGTGAGTATTAGAATATATAATGTTGTAATTCAGCTAAGCTGTGAGCTAAGCTGTGAAATAAGTAACAGAATAGGAAGTTAGGTTGTTAGCAATTGGTTAGTAGAAGTTAGTCAGGGTTTTACTTCTATAAATAGAAGTGTGGTCAAGGTTCAATGTATGTAGTTTTGATAGTAATCAAATTCAAAAAATTAATTCTAAGAATTCTTCTTTTCTTTGCTCTTGTTTTACAATAGAACTTAAGGTGTTTACATAGATATTCAAGTCCGTGAGTAACATCTATGGCCACATTAACTCTTTTGAAGAAGTTTAGGTTTTTCATCATCATCGATTCATTCATGCTGACAGATGGGTGCAGCCAACCCTCCAAGCTTTCATTTTCCATTAACTCATAAACCAAGGCCTTAAAATCATTGCCTTGATAACACCTGAAATGACTGTTAATACCTTGACAAGATTCCGATGCCGAATGTTCTTCAAGGCCTCACATTCAGCCAAGAAGCTCCTGGAAGCTCCATGATTCAGAAGATTAAGCACCTTAACTGTAATAGCTGCTTCAGTCCCTTCAAGAATTCCTTTGAATACAGAACCAAAACTACCCAAACAGATAAAATTTTGTACGGAGAATCCATTAGTAGCCCTTAGGATGCTTTGATACGATAAATGTAAAAGTGATTTTTTTGCACAAGTTTTTGTTGGCTGCTACTCTTTCTTCTTTCTAAACCACAAGATGAGAAGACAAGTGAAAACCAACGTCAATCATAAAATCACAACAACAATTGCAATTTTCAATAAAACGGAGGTTTTTGATGATGTTTTTGAGATACATCTTGATAAATGTAACTCAGGGATGCCTCCATAAAGCTCACTATTTTCCTCAACAAATATAGCACTTTCATTCTTGAACACTCCTTCACTTGGTATCACTCCTTCAAAATTGTTGAAAGAGAGATTTAAATACTTTGATGTCTCGAACTTTACAAGAAATTTTGGAACACCACCTGAAAGATTAGTGTTGGATACATCCAATGCCTCAATGCCCCTCAACGAACTCAAAGATGGAGGAATAGACCCTTCAAACAAATTGCCCTCCAAATACAGCTCCACCAGACTTACACAACTACCAAGGTTGTTTGGAAGCAAACCAGATAACCTGTTGTGAGAAACATCCAGTTAGCCTAGATTTTTCAGGTTTTCTACTTCAATAGGAAGCTCTCTAGTCAAAGAGTTTGATGATAACTTTAGTACAATAGACAAGGATGACAGTCCTAGTATCTCGGAGGGCATTGGTCCATTAAGATTATTATGAGAAAGATCCAATAAAAGCAAATTTCAGCACTTACCTAGATTTGAAGGAATGTTGCCTTGAAGATTGTTAAAATCTAAAGGAAATTCCATTAACATTGTTAAATTTCCAATGGCATGGAGAATAGTCCCAAAGAGAAAATTACTTTGAGCGTAAAATATATTTAGCTTCCAAAGCCTTCCAATATGAAAGGGAATGGGTCCTAATAGTTGATTTTGTCCTAGGTATAGCTCCTCCAAACTGATGAGATTTCCAATCCCATTCGGGATTCTTCTCGATATATTGTTTTGTGTAATTGCTAAACTCCGAAGGGTGGTAGAAAAATTGCTAATGCATTCTGGAAATTTCGCTCCAAAATTATTTTTGGTTATAAGTATATCTTCTAGTTTGGTTTTATTAACTAATGTGCCAAGAAAGTTCAAGTCACCTTTTCTCCCAGGTCCCAAATGATTTTCTCCTAGTTCAAGGAACAACAATTTATCCAATGATTCAGTCGAAACTAATTAAAAATATGACTAAGGCAAGTGCACCTATCAATTAATAGTATAGTTACGGTGAGCACAGATATTGTTCTCACGAAGACTAAAAGTACTAGTAATAGCTGTCTTTCTATTATCTAACCGATCGAATAAAGTGATTGTTTTAAACTAATTTAACTAAATTAATAAACTAAAAGTGCGACAAAGATTAAAGCGAGAAATAATGAGTATTTTTATACCAAGAAGCAAACAATACCTAGGAAAGACTCTACCTAGATTTTATCTGTCATTATCATTCTAAATTAAGCAATTTATTCACTTCGTATTTTGATCCATAGAAATCCCTAAATTATGCTAATATCTCTATTCAAGCATAAAAACAACTGACTCTAGGTTGATTAATTGAAATTTCTTTCTAATTAAAACCCCTATTGTCGCATTAATTCGATCTATGGATTCCCTTATTAGATTTGACTCTAATCCGATAGATTTATGTCGTCCTATTTCTAGGATTGCATGCAACTCCACTCAATTATGCTAGATCTACTCTTAAACAAGGTCTATTCCTCATCTGACTTAAGCATATCAAATAAGAATTCAAGAATACTAAATCAAGAATTAAGCACACATAATTGAGAACAAAATCTAAGTATTTATTGCGTAAAATCATAAATCAAATGACAAAATTCATCCTACGGTTCATCTCCCTTAGGTATTTAGGTATTTAGTTAATGCTAATAAATGGAAACATTTCAAAAACAATATAACCACAAGATGAAGAAAAACTCATAATAAAATCAAAAGAATTTAGAAAGAGGTGTTCAATCTTTGTGGAGATCGGCTTCAAAGACGGCTTCTATGGTGTTTCTTCAATTGTTTCCTTCAGTAATCTCTGACGGCTAGGGTTTGGAAAATGAAGGATTTTATAGAAAATCGACAGTGCTCTCTCATATCACTCTATCCCCTATTTATAATACATGAAAAAAACTCTAGTTGGATCCAAATTAAATTCTAAAAAGATAATTTGAATTAAATCTAAACAATAATTCCCTAATTGGATCTAAATTAAACTCTAAATTATAAAGACTAAAAGATAAATATAAACAATATAATAATAATAATCCTAAATATTAAATATTAATCCTAAAAAATAAAGTTTAAATTTAAATAAAGTCTTATGTCCAATAAATCTCTTCCTAACTCTTCCACATTCACACTTTTGCCCCAAAATTTCCTTTTTATCTTCGATTTAGTCCATGGCCATGTGTCCAGCTCGTGTGGCTCCTAAAATCCGCTCTTTTTGTCCGATTTTCACTTGTTTTTCGTTTCTTTCGCTCCTAAATGCTTTCCTGAGTATAAAAACATGAATTTAAAAGATTATGAACATAAAATTCATTATTTTAAATAGATTAATCATCCAAAAACGCATTAAGAATGAGGCTAAAACATTTTACTTTTGACACTTATCATCCAACTTTTCCAAAAAAGGTACCTTTCCATCTAGCATGTTACCACCAAATTGAAGGATTTTCAAATTCGAGGCATTGGATATTGAAACTGGGATTTGCCCAGAGAATAACTCAACATACGGTAAAGTGATTGCTAGGTCAGAAGGAAGAGTACCTTCAATCATGTTTCCACCAAAATCAAAGTCTCTAATATTAGAAAGATTGAAGATTACGACAGGAATAATACCAGAGATTGCATTTCCACCAATGCCGAGATGCTTGGGATTTGTCAGTTGTCCAAGAGCTTTAGGTATACTCCCTGTTAATCCATTCCGAGTTAAAGAAAGTGTCTGCAAGGATGACAAGTTCCCCAGCGAAGGTGGGATTCTCCCTCTCAAATTGTTGTTGTAGAATCGCAAGTATTTCAGGTTTGACAAGAGGCCCAACGAACCAGGTATTTCTGCTGTCAGTTGGTTGTCTTCCACAGAAACTGATTTAAACTTAGAACAAGCAGACAAATTGGATGGAATTTCGCCACTAATATAGTTTTCGTCCTGGTTTAATGTTTCGAGTCTTTTTAAACAACCAATTTCTTGAGGAATTTGATTATTGAAGTTGTTTCCCGAAGGATTCAACTCCTTGAGAAAGCTCAAATTCCCAATGAATGGTGGTAAAGATCCCGAGATTTTTAGAAATTGCAGCTCCAACTTGGTGACTCTCCGATGCTTACGACCACAGGTAACACCATGCCATTGACAGAAGTGAATGGAACTATTCCAAGATTCCATAATCCTTAGCCGGTGGCTTTGAACTTGCTTTGAACTGGAGTAAAGCTTGTTGATCAGTGACATTTCCTCTGACTACAGGGGTTGCTGTTGCGAAACCAAGCAAGTTAAAGCATGAGAGAAGGATTATAAGTTGAACAGAAACAAGGAAAAAAAGAGCTAGATGCTTCAAAATGCTTTTTTGATGGCTCCATCAACCCGAAATAACCTGTTGGTTTATGGTGTTGATTTTTACTTGAGAGTGATTGGTTCATCATCAATAGCTAGAATGCAATATATAAGTAGTTTTCATATACAGTAAAATGATAATGGGAGACGTCAAAGTAAACGCTGGATAGTTTCAGTAGGAACATCCAATCACAATTCTTGTTTCTATTAGGAACACCCAAAGACTTCACGTGAAAAGCAGAGACGTGATTTAGAAAGTTTGAAAGTAAATGAAATATGCTTTACACATTTGGTCTTTCATTTTAAAATACATTTTGGGTAGCTCCATCAACATCAAACAATTTCTTAATTCATGAAAATTATTCGTAATTGGCAGTGGTTGGTTCGTCAACAAGAATTAGAGTGCAATATATAAGTAGTTTAGGAACTATGATTTTCTGATGGGCTGCTTTAGTTAGAAGCATGTACTTCGTATAATTTTGAGTTTATTGATATTTTTAAAATTTTGTATATAAATATATATATTTATAATTTAATTTATAGTTTTTTGATTAATTATACATATGTTTAAATGTTTTTACATTATTTGGTACACTAACAGTAGAGTTTTTAGATTCAACAAGTAGTGTTAAGGGGTTGATAAGTGTTCTAATACAATATTTATACTCTATAAAAATAAAGAGACACATGCCAATTTTTCAAGACTGCTTGTAATATATTTATCTGTAAATATATAATTTTAAAATTATTAATGAGGTTCAATAATTTAATTTAACAAAATTAAATTTAAATGTAATTATAAAAAAACTAAATGGTTCATATAAAAAATTGAAAGTTAGATTAAAATAAAAAAATCATATAAATTAATGTGAATAGATACACACTGATCCAAACAAGTATTGATTGAAACATTTCATAACTCATTGAAAGAACTTGAATCGATTAAAATTTTAATCGAAATAGAACATAAACTACTTGATACCGATTGATATTTAGATTCTTTTGATGAGATTACTTTGTAATCGAGATTGCTTTGTGAATTGGTTCAAGTTTTCCGACTTTGGTGGCTGAAGACATTTGCATGGGCCCTTCCTTGCTTAACTTATTTCATAGTTATGTGAATAAACATTGTTGTATGCTGACTTTTATTATTCAATAATTGAAGCAATTTCTACATTTCACATCTATAAATCTATATATTCAGAAAACATTAATTTCTAGGATAAGAAAATGATGGAGGATACTCTCAGCAGGGTCGAAATTATGGAGCCACTCGTTGAAATTTATGGAACCCCTATTCACAATGGTTGTTTATAGATTGGAGGAACACATTTCAAAATTTCATGAATACATTTTGGAGATTTAAAATCGTTGTTGTGTCATTTGTAAAAATTGGATCAGGTTCTGATACCAGTTTATTAGAAATTGACTCATACAAATAACAAGATAATAAAAATAAAGAAGAATGAACACAAATATTTTACGAGAAAAATCTCAAAGAATGAACCATGAGCAAATGAGACTTCAACTTTTCACTAAATAAATAACCAAACGAGAGTACAATATGGTGAAAATTAACCTAAATCTACTAAACGTACATTACCTAAAATCCCAAATATAAAGCTCAAAATCCCAAAGAGCTTACTGGTAAACAAAACCTTAAATTTCATAGTTTTATCTTTTAACCACCCAATTTTGATAATGTTTCATTTTGGTCACTGATCGTTAACTTGGCCAACGAATATATTACTGTACACTCATTTTAGTCACAAATTTTCATTTTGATCACTCGTTTTAAAATTATTTTTAGTTTTTTTGGGTACTTGTATAGATAATACTTGATCTCTGTTTCCAGAGCCACATGAAAATGAAGAGAAGCCCTGTTTTCTCTCGAGGTTTCATTCTCTTCTATGCTTCCATCGCTTATCTGATGTAGTTCACTGTGTTCGTTGGCTGGTCTTCAAAATTATCATGTTTACAGTCCTGAGGATGAATCCATCATCCTTGAGACAGCAATAACCGAGTCAAATTCAATAATTAACACAGCTTATCATACACCTCGAGAGCCATTTTGATCGCCTTGTGTTATGCAAAAACAGAGCAAGGATGTAACCATGATTATTTCAAATACATACGGGGTGGTGGTGGGACAAACGGGACAAATGGGGTTTAGTTGGGTCTCAATCTCATAGTCCAAGACATTTTGGGGATATAAAACAAGATTATCAATTTCAACAGCATAAAGTTCCCATGAATAGCCATTGATTGACATGTTCAATAACATTATTGATACAATAAGATACAGAATAGAATTACAACATTGTTACTGAAGTCAACCATACGACACCTTAGATACCTGCAACTTGAGAAACAAGGATTTACTTAAGCACATCGTGTCATCAGAAAAGTAGCAGAAATGTGCCTGATGAAATGATGGAGTATTTTGCTAAGATAAGAAGACATTATTACCTGTTGATTAAGCATCATATGCAGTTTTAATCCCACGATATAATCGAGTAGGACGGGGAAGCTTGTCTCTAATAGAACAAAGCTTGGTAACAACATCATTCATGTCCATCCGTTCACTCGGTGATTCAGCAGAACAAGTGAGTCCTATTCTGAATATCGAATTCAAGCATTGAAGATATTCGTCATTTCCCAGGTTGTTATCATTAGGAGTGATGCTGGCGACCCTTCCTCCTCTGACACTCTCTTGAAGAAGAATGGGATCTATAATCTCATCCACTCGATCGGGCAAAGCTGCTTTGACAAAGTTGTGAAGACTTAAACCTTCTTTGAACCTTTCATTCGTTGGCCTTTTCCCTGTTAACATCTCTAACAAGAGGATGCCATAGCTATACACATCGCCATTTGTTGACAATTCGCTTCCCATGCCATATTCTATAATTAATTCGGCACAAAATACATATATAAATAATTGTGGTGGAAAACCTCTAAATATACAACAAAACTGCTTTTAGATCGATTCTTTTTTTCTTTCAAATAATGAAAGAAATGAAAACAGTGAACATACCAGGTGGAGCATAGCCGATAGTTCCTCTTAATCCAAGGGAGCTCGATTCATTAGTAGAATAGTTAAGCTTATCTCCAGAAAGGATTTTTGCTAAGCCGAAGTCACTGATATGACCAACCATTTCTTCATCGAGTAGAATATTGCTTGGCTTGAGGTCACAATGAATGATCGATGTTCCGCAATAATGGTGCAAATATTCGAGTGCATGAGCAACATCTATGGCCACATTAACTCTTTGGAAAAAGTTCAGGTTTCTCGTCGTCTTCGGTTCATTCATGCTGGTAGAGGGATACAACCAGTCCTCCAAGCTTCCATTTTCCATGAACTCATAAGCCAAGGCTTTAAAATCATTGCCTTTATGATCAATACCTGAAATGGCTGATAAAATCTTGACAAGATTTCGATGTCGAATGTTCTTCAAAGCCTCGCATTCAGCCAAAAAACTCCGAGAAGCTCCACTATGTAGAAGATGAAACACCTTTACTGCGATAACTTCTCCACTCTCAAGAATTCCTTTGTATACGGAACCGAAACTTCCCGCACCAACCAAATTTTGTGTGGAGAATCCATTAGTAGCCCTTAGGATGCTTTGGTATGATAATCGTAAAAGCGAATTTTCTTCACATATTGTTCTTGGATGCTGCCGTTTCTTCTTTCTAAACCACAAGACAAGGAGACAAGTGAAAACCGAAGCCACTCCTAACATCACAACAATGATTGCAATTTTTAATTTCACAGAAGTTGTTGATGATATTTTTGAGTTGCATCTTGATAAGTGTAACCCAGGGATGCCTCCACAAAGCTTATTGTTTCCCTCAACAAAAGTAGCACTGGCATTCTTGAAGACTCCTTCACTTGGTATCACTCCATCAAAATCATTGAAAGAGAGATTTAAATATTTTAATGCCCCAAAGGTCACAAGAAATTCTGGAATCCCACCTGAAAGATTATTATCTGATAGATCTAATTGCACAAGACCTCTCAATGAACTCCAAGATGAAGGAATGAACCCTTCAAACAAATTACCATCCAAGGACAACGTCTCTAGACTTACACAACTACCAAGGTTGCTAGGGAGCACACCAGATAACCTATTTTGGGAACAATAGAATCGGCCTAGATTTTTCAGTTTTTCTACTTCACCAGGAAGCTCACCAGTCAAATAATTTGAAGATAAGTCAAGCCAAATGGACAAAGATTGGAGTCGAAGTACTTCATGGGGTATTGATCCGCTAAGATTGTTATTAGAAAGGTCCAATAAAAGCAAGTTTTGGCAATTACCTAGACTAATAGGAATGCTTCCTTGAAGATTGTTTTCATCTAAAGCAAGTTTGATTAACATTGTCAAATTTCCAATAGAATTAGGAATAGTCCCAGAGAGAAAATTAGTATAAGCAAAAAATATATTCAGCTTCTGAAGCCTCCCAATTTCAAAGGGAATGGGACCTGATAGTTGATTTTCTAATGCCGATAGCACCTCCAGATTAATGAGATTTCCAATCCCATTCGGGATTCTTCCCATTATCTTGTTCTGTTCAATTACTAAATTTAAAAGGGTGGCAGAAAAATTGGTAATGCATTTAGGCAATTCCCCTCCAAAATTACTTGTGCCTATATATAGAAATTTTAATTTGGTAGCATTGACTAAACTGCAGAGAAACTTCAAGTCACCTTCTTTCCCATGCCCCAAATGGTTTTTGCCTAGTCCAAGATTAACTAGCTTATCCAACTTCTCTAACGAAGGCACATTTCCACTTAGTCTGTTATCATTAAATATAAGTACGTTCAGATTTGAGGCATTGGATATTGAAATCGGGATTTGTCCAGAGATTTGGTTCCCCGCTACAGAAAAGAACTCAATAGATGGCATAGTGATTCCTAAGTCAGAATGAAAAGTGCCTTGAATGTTGTTTGCACCAATATCAAAGCTTCTAATTTTGGAGAGATTGAATATTGACATAGGAAAATTACCAGAAATTGCATTTCCGTATATCGAGAAAAATGAAAGATTTGTCAGTTGTCCAAGAGCTTCTGGTATAGTCCCACTGAATGCATTAATCGCAAAAGAAAGCTCCTCCAAAGATGACAAGTTCCCTAACAAAGGTGTGATACTCCCTTTCAAACTGTTGTTCGCAATTTTCAAGAATTTTAGGTTTGATAAGAGACTTAGCGAAGCTGGTAGTTCTCCTGCTAGCTGGTTACCTCTCATGTCAACCAGTGTAAGCTTAGAACAAGCAGATAAATTAGAAGGAATTTCACCTCTGATGGAGTTATTGGTCAGTTGTAATGTTTCCAGCCTCCTTAAACGACCAATTTCTTGAGGAATATGGTTGTAGAAGCTATTGTCCGCAAGATTCAACCCCCTGAGAAAGCTCAAATTGCCAATGTATGGTGATAAAGATCCTGAGAGTTTCAGGAATTGCAGGTCCAATTTAGTGACTCTCTGATGCTTGCGACCACATGTAACACCACGCCATTGACAAAAGTGAATAGAACTATTCCAAGACTCCATAATCTTGAGTGGATCACCAGTAACCTTGGCTTTGAATTGGAGTAAAGCATGTTGATCAGTGCCATTTCCTCTAACTACAGGGCTTGCTGTTACTAAGCCAAGCAAATTAAAACCATGCAAGTTGAAGCATGAGAGAAGAACCACAACTTCAACGTAAACAAGGAAAAAAACGTTGGACGCTTCCATTTTCTTTCTTAATTGATGAGATTGTGCTGTATTTGGGAGTGTTTTTGATCTCTGATATTATCCTATTCTATCTCCTGTCAATTGGTTCAAGTTTTCTGACGTTGGAAGTGATGTTGCTACCATTTGCATGGTCCCCTGCTTCACTTAATGCGAATTTTAAAGTCGTGTTTAATTGATGCACTCCAAGTAAAGCAAAGAGGGAAACATTGTCACCACTTTCAACATTTCACATCTTTCATTAATGGCCAGACTTGACTGATTCCAATTTATTGAGTGACACTGTTGTTTGACGATTTAACACCAATATAGAACTCCAATTTCAGATATTATGGCGATATTGATCCCACAAGTTTAAAGCTCGCAGCTCCAAATTAACTTGGTCTCATCAAGAAATTACGAAGACTACTTGACTTGGTCCAAACTACAACTAGAACAAAGAGGATGTTTTATGAGGGACATATAAGTTCTTTAAGCATCAAAACAAAGCAAATTTATAACTAAACAAATAGAAAAAAGAACTTTGGGTACTTCTTTTCCAGGCTAATGTTTATAATTTTTTAAAATTAAAATATTATTGATCTCTAATGTGAATCTAAAATGCCTCTCATTAACGTCTCCCAGCTACCTCTAAAGATATATAGTGGCCAGACCAATAGAGAAAATAGAGAGTTATTGTCGATGTTCAACATCAATTGTCCTATGGCTATTATTACCTCTAAATTGCATTCAAATTCATGCACCAAATTAAACTACATTAAGAATAGACCTGTTAATGGCTCGAGCTACCCATTCAGGTATGAGGGTTCGTTCAAAATTTTGGAAGATTTGGATAAAAATATTAGATCCAAAAAATGAGCTTGAATAAAAAAAAAATTAAACTCGTTTAAAATATGGGTCAAGCTTGGGCTTGAACATTCAGGCCCGAATTTGACCTGACCCGACCCATTTTAAGTTTATAATATGTTATATTATATTATTTTTATGTATTATATAATTTAAATCACATTAAAAAAATAAACCTATACTGAATATATAATACTACTCTAACATAAACATTAAAATAATGTTAAGATGATTATATAAAAAATTTCAATAAATAAAAATGTATAAAATTATTAAATATGTTATAAAATAAAAAAAGAGCAAAAACAAAAAGAATGAGAAAGCAAAAAAGAGAGCGTATTTTATTGATCAATAGAAATGAATTATAATGCTTCTCCAATATCTATATTTATAGACATAGAAAGTATAAATGAAATAGAACTATAATTCTAATGACTACTAAAATTTAAACTTCATCCAAACTCTTATTGATCTTGATGAACATCTACTTAATAAAATATTCATAATAATATAAATATTTTTTAGAAAACTTAAAAAATAATATGGACAGGTTTAAAATATATTTGGGCTAATCTTTTATAAATATGGATGAATTTAAACAAAATTTTAAATTTATATTTCGAACCGAATAAAAACAAACATAAAATATATTAATATTATATTTAAGCTCAGACTTGACTTGACCCGATTCTTAAGCACCTCGTCTTTTTCAAATTCGTGACATAACTCACTGCCCCTATCCCTCAATCAAGGCCTGACAACAAATTAAACTAATGTAATAATTAATTGAATTTCCAGACACAAAAATTTGGTTTTCTTTGACGTTAATATCACATCATTTATGAATTTTTATTGATGTTAGGTAAGATGTACCTCTACAAACTTCTTCTTTTTTGAGATAATGGTAGGTGTTATATCTGTAATTTAACAATAAATTTATTTTTAAAATATTCAATACGGTATTTAAGTTTTTAATTCCATATGTTTTTCTTAACAGTGTTAAATTTTAATATCACTTGACACTTAATCCAATCACGAGCTGCCATGTGACACTGTATCAACATAGATTTTCATTTAGTAAAAGGATAAATCGTAAAATTATACATGAATTATGGTTTAATGAGCAATTGTATACACAAATTTTGATTTTGTGAAATTTTATACATGAATTTTTGATTTGATCTAATTATTATAAATTATTAACATAATTATGAATATAACATCATTTTATGTTTATTTATTATATACATAAATAATTATATCCAATATGAAAATAAGATGGTTTAAAAATTTTCACCTTAAAATCTTTACAATCTTCCGTCATTTTTGTCTTTGTTAGAAATAATTACTACTGCAAAACGAAACTATTAGCACTGACTGGTAAAAATAATAAAATAAGCACAATAAAAATTGACCATGCCATGAAAGAATCATTACATTAGAAGCGATAAGCTAAATGTATCCACCAATGCTCAACAAAGGAGAAAAATGGTGACTCACTATATACCATTGCCAATCCATATACCTTTTCCGTATAGGATTCCCTCACTATTTGTTTCTATGCATTTCTAACAGTCTCCTTTCGTCTTCTTCATGAGTGGAGCTCCACCCTTTTTCTTTTTTTGTTAGATATTTGGTCATTGGCTTAGCTTAAACAAATACCTGGTTTTCCCCTAAATAAATCCCATCTAATTCAATTTTTTTTTTTTTTCACATTTGGTTACATTTTACTAAGAAAAAATGCATTGAAATATGCATTTAAGGCTCTTAAGCATTGAGATTGATTTTGGTGAGATTAAAAATGATGATAGCAATGAAATTAATGGGTGTAGCGATGAGATTAAAATTAATGATGGAATGGATTTGGATTCAATCACGTGGAAATGAGGTGAAAGACTAAAATGACAATTAAGAATAATTTATTAAAATATCTGTATATATAATAAAAAATTAAAAATTATTTATTCATAAGTATATTAAACAATAAAATAAATTTAAATTAATATTAAAAGATAGAATAAAAATTAAATTTAGGTGTAAGTTGTATAAAATATATTAAAATTAGATTAACGTTAAAAATTATATAAATATTATTAATAAAACATATTTAATATTTTTTATTTATATTAAATAGAAATTTAAGAGTAATCAATATCATGAAAATCTAGTGAAAGACGAAATCTTATTTTTGATTAACAAATTTGATTATCGACGCAATGATGAATTCAACATTCATTAATAAATTAATTATAGTTGGTGACATCGCACCCAACAACCAATCTCTCCTTAGCTTCTCAATAACCAAAAGGAAGCACGTTGAAATTATTTCTTTTATTGAAAAATAACATTATAACGAAGCATCTAAAATTTAATTTATTAATAGTATTAAAAATTAAAAAGATCTAATTCTAACCAACATAAACACACAAGCGAGATTCATTCGGACTAGATCATATACCCACGTAACAAGAATTGCATATGTAGCTTATGCTCAATCATGTTATTCATCACAAGTATTAGAACAATGAATCAATTATGGATTTAAAACATCTAATTCACAAGTCAAATACTTTAAGCTATCAAATATGGTACCTACAATCCATAAACTTGAATATTTGTAATTAAAACAGAAAATCTGCAAATACCAAAGATTAAAGAAAAAATAAATACAAATTAAATCTCACAAACTTGAAGAATCAAAACTTTGAAATCTCTTTAACTAGGAAAAAGTTTAGCAACTCATGCTGATAAGAAAACACAAAAATAAAATAATATTGAATGTGGCTAGGTATAATTTTAATCCCAAAACTGTGTAAATATAGGGTAAATTTAACATAAGGAAGATAATAAAAAATTCTCCTTATAATTTTTTAAAGTTTTCGTCAAATAAAAAATTTCAAACGGAAAAAGATCACAAACAATTAAAATTTATGAACTTATCAGTGGTTTGTTTTGTAATACCATTGTTGTAATGGACATTGTTTTATTAATAAAATTTACTTATTACGTGCAGTGGTAAAATACAATGCAGTAGAAAGTAAGAACTTGTGTTCGAATTATTAAGATAACATTGTTGAGAGGGGGACAATCACAAATCTCGAAAGGATTAATCAGATGTTACCACTACTCAAACTTGAGAGGGCCTATTGACTTACCAAGTCTTTTGCAATCAATTTTTTTTTTGAATAGCTCACAAATTTTTTTTTTTTGCTCAATCATGAGATTACAAACTTGGCGTTGATTATACCAAGCCCTGACTCGACAAAGATGCCAACTATTGCAGCATCCACTCTATCACAATCAAACAAAGCTCCTAACTTAAAATAGAACACAAAGTCCTACTATAAACAAAATACCTGCTGCCCAAAATCCTGCACACCAGCATATATAAATTACATACCAGACACAAAACCAACACCAAAGCAGACCATGAATCCCAATGTAACTAGAACTGAAACAAACAAGGATAATAAGAACACACCACCATGCTTTGAGTATTTCAGCCCTATAATCTGTAATGGCTCAACTTTTCAATGTTAAGTCGTATTGATTCCTCCTCTCTACTACACCACGGACAGAACTTCCTCAAATCCTGAAATTGGAAGCCTCTCCTTTGCAGAAACGAATTAGTAGGAAGCCTTCCTACAGTCAACAACCAGAGAAAACACCTAACTCTCGGTGGCAACTTGATTTTCCATAGTTTATCAAATTCAAAATCCAACTCCACACTCTTCAGTTCCGTCAATAATTCCGTCATTTTCTTAACCGAAAACTCTCCCTTGCTGTCATGTAACCATATCAAATGATCCTCCTTATCCTGCTGTAATTTTACCTTTGTTAATCCTACCATCATTCTCTCAAGCCAAGCTTTTTTCTCTATCAATCAGATTTCTAGAGAAAAATTCCTCCCACTTCACTCCCCAAAATTCACCATGTTTGTATAAAACTCCACACTCCCATATTTACATTTCGCTAAGCGATAGAGCCTCGAAATTTTGCTTTCAAAGGGCGATTGCCACACCGTACATCAACATAGTGTGGTTTTATCATTACCAATCTTCCATCTAAAAGACTCAGAACCAGTCCACTTTGCTATCCTATCATCTGTCGCATTTCCACTATTCCTCTCCAAACCGCAGACAACACCTTCGAATTTGCTGTATTGAACATTCACAGTTGCTCCGTCGATCCATATTTTTCCTTTATCACTCTCCTCCAAAGAACCTCCTTCTCATTGGCAAACCTACACTTCCGCTTAGCTAGCAAAGCTTGATTTTTTGCCTTAATGTTCACAACCCCCGCTGCCCCTTGTTTTTTGACATTCCCAAAAAACTTTCTGTTCCTACAAGGTGTTTGGGGCATAGACATTCATCATTGTTGCTTCAAACCCTTCTTCTTTCCACTTCCCCTCCACAAGCAAAATTCTATCCTCACTATGAATCCTAGACACCTCAAAATACTCTATATCCCACACCGACATAGGACCCTCCGATTTCCCATTAGCAGCCACAGAACCAAACCCAAAATTGTCGTCATACCAAAATTTCCGAACCACTTCCCTTTAAAAAACTCTCCAACTTACTTTCCTGTATGCAACAAAATTTTGATTTCATCCACAGGACTCACCAAAAGCATCAACACAAGAAAAAATAGATCGTTGAAAAGCTTGATCGTTTGGGAGTTTCATTGGAGCACAATCACACTATCCAATCATTGTCTTGGTAGCTCTCGGTTACTTTGTTTTAGGTTATAAATGAACTGTGTAGGATTTGAATGTATTTTGAGTAGAAATGAATTACGTAACATGTTTATATTGTAACTTGTTGTCTTTAAATGATGCTTGGAAAATGATGTAAGTTTTTGAAACTAAATGCTTATGCAAATATGGATATTTTGAAATTTGGATACTTATTTCGGTAGAACTTTTGTGACCATCGGTAGAAGTACAGGGAATGTTGAACTTTGGCTACCGACTTGAATTGTTTCGGTAGAAGTTTCCAAAGTATCGGTAATCCCTGGGTAATACCAGTAGTAGCAATATGTAATCTAGCCGAAGCAGACTAGTAAAGGTCGCAACGTATTGCTGAAGTCAACCCCAAGTGTAAGTTACTCCAAGCCCTTATTTTTTAACCCAAAAGTGATCATTGCTAATAGTTTTCCAGCACCATCTGAAGGCTCAACCCATGCTCTTAGTGGGTCAAAACCTCCCACTAAAGCCCCATCTTAAGCAGAAATGGAGGACAGAAGAAAGAGAGGCTTGTGTTTTTTGTGTGCCTAAAAATACACCCTATGACACAAACGTATGAAATCCCAGTTTTATCATCTGTTGGTGGAGCCTTAACAACTGCTCTTGGATGAAATTAAAACAAATTCAATTGAGGAATATCAGGACTGTACTGAACACTTGAAGAACTCAGATCAAGAAGTTAAAACTGTGGCACCAATCTTGTCTCTGCATGCTTTGCAAGGCTTTCAAGGTCATAACACTATGAAACTAGTAGCAAAAATTGGAGAGGTGGATGCTATCATTTTGGTTGACTCCGAGAGCACACATAACTTTGTGGACTCCAAACTAGTCAGAAGACTTAACCTACCTATAGAATTAACCAGCCAAATGAGGGTGATGATAGCAGATGGAGAAAGCTTAAGCACCAAAGAAATGTGTAAAGTTGTGGAATGCCAGGCACAAAGACATAGGTTCATCACTGATTTCTTGGTCCTATCAATTAAAGGTTGTGACATGGTGCTTGAGGTATAATGGCTTTTGTCCTTAGGGTCCATTATGTGGGACTTCACATATTTAACTATGCAATTTACTTATAAAAGGGGGGAATGTTTACTTCAGGGCATTAAACCAGGTGCAATGCAACTACTCTCTGGACAACAATGATCTAAATGTCTACAAATGGTTCAGCGTGGCCTTTGCCTTATGGTCCTAATCACTGGTCAACAAACCAGATTGCATGCTGCACCAACACCAATTCTCTTAAATATACAACAGATCCTGTTAGAGTATGATGATGTGTTTCAATTACCTGTGGGCCTACCACTATCCAGATTTCAATACCATAGAATACCTCTGCATGATGAATCCAAGGTGATCAACATTAAACCCTACAGACACTCTTCAATTCAAAAGACAAAAATAGAGAAATTGGTGCAAGAGATGCTAGAAGCTGGAATCATCAAGGAGAGCAACAACCTTTTCTCTTCACCCATCGTGATGGTGAAAAAAAAATATGAGAGTTGAAGACTTTGTGTAGACTACAGGCAACTGAATGAGCTCACTATCAAGGACAGATTCCCAATCCTATTCATTGAGGAGCTGTTGGGTGAAATTTGTCAGACCCTTTTCTTCTCGAAGCTTGACTTAAGATTAAGCTACCACAGATAAAAATGTGGGAAGGTAATATTTTAAAACACACGAGGGGTATAATGAATTTTTTGTTATGCCCTTTGGCTTAACCAATGCCCCCTCAAGCTTCTAAGCCCTTATGAATGCAGTGTTTAGAAAGCAACTAAAAATCGATATTGGCATTTTTCGATGACATCTTGGTATTCTTCAGCAGCTGGGATGATCACTTAGCTCATTTAAGGGTGGTGTTGCAGATATTGAAGGACAATCACCTCTTTGCTAAGTAGAACAAATGCACCTTTGGCACAAATCAGATTGAATATCTTGGTGTCATTATAGTTGATGGGACACTATGAACATGACTAAGATTGAGAGGATCTTTAATTGGCCTGCCCCAACCAACCTCAGGGAATTAAAAGGATTCTTGGGATTATCAGGGTACTACAGAAGATTTATAAGGCACTATGGAGTGTTAGCTAGGCCATTGACTAATCTGCTTAAGAAGAACTACACATAGTCATGGAATGAGGCTGAGCAGAAGGCCTTTGATCTGCTCAAACAAGCCATCTACACTGCTCCTGTGCTAGTTTTGCTTGATTTCAAAGAGGAGTTTTGCATTGACACTGATGCTTGTGGCCAAGGGTTGGGGGCAGTACTACATTAGAAGGGAAAACCAGTGGCATTCTTCAGCAAGGGATTGGGAGTGAGACACCAGGCACTCTTCATCTATGATAAGGAGATGCTGGCAGTTTTGTTAGCTGTTAAAAAATGGCATTCTTATTTGGTTGGCAGGAGATTTCAGATTTAGACTGACCATCAAAGCATCAAATTTCTAGCTGATAGGCAAGCCATCACTCCATTCCAACAAAAATGGGTGGTGAAAATGTTAGGTTATGACTACTACATCACATATAGGAAGGGGGCTTAGAATCTGGTTGCAGATGCTCTGTCCAAGATGTCTCATGAACAGGAAGAACAATTGTTACAATGCACAGCAAGCATCTCTTGGTTAAACATTTAGGCAAGGTGGTGAAATCTACTTTGGCAGATCCAAACTGCAGCAGCTTTGTGCCAAAATCCAACAATAACCTCAAAACCATACCAAGTATACATGGGATGGGCAGGTTTGAAGAAAGAAAGGCAAGGTTATGGTTGGTAGTGATATTGACCTTAGGAAGGAGCTGTTCAACCACTTCCACAGTGGCTTATTAGGGGGCATTCAGGATCACATGCAACTAAGGTTAGAATGGCTAGCCTATTGTATTGGAAGGGGCTATCAAGCGATATCAAACAATGGGTTCGTGAGTGCCCTGTTTGCCAGAACTATAAAGCTGACTTGGCTACTACTCTAGGCCTCATTCAACCACTACCTATTCTCACACGAGCTTGGGCAGTAATCAATATGGATTTTGTGGAAGGGTTGCCCAACTCTCGAGGTAAGAATGTCATATTGGTGGTAGTAGACAGACTCACCAAATATGGACATTTCGTACCCCTTGCTCACCTTTTTACTGCCTCACTGTAGCACAAGAGTATTTGATGCAAATGTATAAGCTGCATGGTATTCCTGAAACTATAGTATCTGATAGGGACAGGATATTTGTGAGCCATTTCTGGCAGGAACTATTTAAGAAGCTGGGAACTAAGTTTCATCTGTCAACAGCATACCACCCTCAGACTGATGGGCAGACTAAAGTTCTTAACAGATGCTTAGAAGGATACTTAAGGTGTATGTCTCATTAGTGTCTAAGGGATTGGGTACTTTGGTTACAATTGGCAGAATGGTGGTACAACACCACTCACCACTCTACCATTTAAACAACACCTTATGAGGCTTTATATGAACAAGATCTGCCCTTGCTCATGCTCTACTTGGTTGGTTCTTCACAAGTGGCTTCGGTGGACCATAGCTTACAGCATAAGGAGACTATGAGAAAGCTTATTCAGTTCCATTTGAAAAGGGTCCAAGAAAGGATATGATAATTGGCTAACAAGAAGAGATCAAATTGTAGCTTCGAAGTGGGTGAATAAGTATATTTGAGACTATAACCCTACAGGCAGCAGTCCCTCAAGAAGTTCAGAAACAACAAGTTCTCTCCTAAGTACTGTGGGCCATTCATGATGGAAGCTAAGGTTGGGGAAGTTGCCTACAAACTAAATCTACCAGTAAGGTCCAAGATACATCCAATCTTCCATGTTTCTCAACTCAAAAAGCACATTGGGAAGGCATATCATTCTCCAGCACTACCTCTTGTTGGCACTGATAGGGCAATCAATAAGGAACTATTAAGAATCTTGGACAGAAGGATGGTGAAGAAGGGTAATCTTGCAGTCACTGAAGTCTTGGTAGAATGGATCAATACATTTCCAGAGGACCCCACCTGGGAAAGTTGGCAGGAACTACAACAGCAATACCCTCGTTTTGATCCTTGAGGACAAGGATCCAATTTAAGATGGGAGCAATTAATGCAGACCAATCCAAAAATCCCAACCAACAAAATGACTTGCATTTATGTTTCAGTTTATTTCAGTTGGTTTTATTTTTAATTGTAAAAACGGTGCGTTTAGTGTTTAGTTAAAAGATGCGTTTAGATGGAAGGGTCCTTAAGTAAAATGGTGCGTTTTGTTCTTTTGTTTAGTAAAGATATAAAAACCGTTGTTGCTTTTTTTTTAAGCCCCCACGGTTACTAAAGTGAAAGATATGAAAAACAAATTGAGAATTATTCTCTCTCGTATTCTCATGTCTGCTCTCTCTCAGACTTCATCTTCTTCTTTTTCTCTCTCTCTCTTCTTTTCTTTTTGTGAATTCTGTATATAACATAAATATGTACTTAAACAACCTTTGCAAATCGCTCACTCTCTCGGTCTAGAAACAAAATTTTCAATAAACCCCAAAAGTTCAAAATCAAAGAACTCAAATTCAAATAAGGTCAAATAACAAAAAAAAAAAAAGAAAAAAAGAAAAGGAGAGAGACCCAAATTTAGAAGTTGGAAACTGAATTCAACAGCTAATACTATAATATCTATTGAAAAAAATCGGATACGAATTCATGTTCTTTGACCCCATCCCATAAATACAAAAGCCCTGGAAATATAAAAGGAGAGAGCATTTTTTTTTACTTTGATTTTATATATATTAATATTTAATTATATGTATTTGAAAATCAAATTAATAAAATATATAAATATTAAAAATTAAATATGTTATCGTACCAATTTAAAAAAATGAGTTATTATTTTCATTTTCTTTTAATAGCAGGTGACTTAAACAAAAATGAATACTAATATTGATGTTTAAATTAATTTTTATATAATTAAATGACAAAAAGGCACAAAATGCTTAGTCAAAGAAAAAAAAATTGCATCAGCAACAAACAAGAGAGGTCATGAAGTACATAACATAGTAATTGATTCTGTTATACAAAATAGAAATCGAAATAGAAATAGAATCTGTCCCTCCCAAGTCCTAACGAAAGCATCATACTTGTTTGCCTTTCTTGGATAAGTTTAAAATATATCTTTGTACTTTTCAAACTTTTAGAATTTAGTTTTATTGCTTTTATTTTTAGTAATTTAATTTCTTTTCTTTTTAGATTTTAAATTTGAAAAATAAAGAGGTTAAATTCTTAAAAGTATAAATTTTAAATTTTAAATTTTTTAATAGTTCAAAAACTTATGACATATTTTAACTTTCTTAAAAACATCGAAGAATTTTCTTAATTGATGGTATTAATTATAAGGGACTAAATTGCACATTATAGCACTATGATTTCCCAAAGCAAGTAATAGTAATTGACTTTAACAGAGGCAGAGTTATATTTTCAACGTAAAACAATAATATCGGGTTGAAAAAAAATAAAACTATAATATTAGATTAAGGTTTTAAAGTTATTGTTTTTAAATATGTATTTGAAAAGTCATCTAGTAATTAAATTCGAGTGTAATTGCTTGTAATTATACTTGTGAAGCATGTCTAAGTAACCATCAATGTTTTGGTAAGACTGAGTTTCGAAAATGTCTTTATTTTTGTATTAATTATTGGTAACCTGATAATCATTTTGTGTCTATTTGGAACTCACTAAATTCAATTGAACATACTCTGTTACTTTTCTTTCTCAAGTATTTGATTAGTAGAAGAAGATCAGTTGAAGGGAACTACGCTAGAGCTGCGTCTACAAGTTAACCACTTGTTAATTTTTATATCATTGCATGGCTACGTTGGCGGATGGCTCATAAATTCGTTTTGTAATCAACTTTTGTATTTCACTTCGTTGTCTGTATTGTCTATCTTTGAGAATTTACCTTTTATTATAAAAGTGTATCCATTCCTTGATTTGTAGTTTATGAACTTTTTTATATGTATTCACCATTGATGGCAACGGTTGATTAATAGTTTGTCTTTTATATCACCTATTGTTTTCTCCTTTAAATATGCATTATTGATTTAGTGAAACGATTAATGATTTGTAATTAAAAAGGATACATTCATAACTGTTTTTTCAAAGATTTAACTAAAACAAAATAAATTTTAATCCGTTAATAATGTCCCAATCTGTTAGGTGGTATGTTTGGTTGAATGATGTACGGCAAGTCTTCTTGACAGGATAAGGGGTGTTACAGGCTTACACTATTTTAAGACCCAACAACAAGGTCAAAGGTCAAGTAAATCAAACCAAGATTCAATCGAAGACAATATGTGAGGATAAATTTTTTTGAGGAAACGAGGAATGATATTATTAATATCAATTCAATTAAATTGCCAATTTTCAAACTGAAAATATTAGTAAACTTGCGATAAATTTTTTGTAGGGATCCAGACAACATGATTTAGACAAATAGAATTCTAAAATCATAATTTTTGGTACCACTAAAAATCGAATCGTTACAGATACGTGGAGGTGGTTTAAGTGTACTCAAATCCAATTATTATATATTTTTTTTTCTAAACATACTCCTACATGATTAAGTTTAAAATTTTGTTTTTATACAATAATAATAATAGATTTTTAGTTTTATGACATACTTTATTTTTAAAATATAATTAAATGTTATTTTACTAGTCTCGTTTAATTAATCTAAAAATCTAAAAATTTTATCGAGGAAAATATTTTTCATACAATTTTATTTACTAAATAATTATCTAAATTAAATATTATTTATTATAAATTAATTTTAAATAATGTTAGCTAAATTACATAATATTTATTATTAATTATTCATATTCGGGCAATGACTAATGAATGATGTCAAAGAGTAATTAGAATATTAGATAAAATTGCATAATATGTTTATTTTTATTGTTAATTTTATTAATAATTATACTAATGAATACTTTTTTGAACTAACATATTACATATAGTGATATAATTTTAAGTCTTTTTAGGAATTTTTTTTCAAGAAATATTGATAATTTTTATCTATGCTATTAATAAAACCTCTAACTAAGTTGGTGTCACGGGTTAATCAAGTACCAACTTATTTACGAAATGACTAATATATTTTTTTTTATTAAATGGCTATTGTTATTATTTTTATAGTCTTTTTATCTTTTCATACTTCTATTTTTATGTAGTTTTAACCCCCTTGTGTTGGCCTAATGGTTAGGATGCTCACCGTCCTAAATTTAGTCTGGATTCGAGTCGTACTAATAACATTGTTGTTAAGGTTTTGTCATCCTCTTACAATTTACCAAAAATAAATAAATAAAAGAACTAAAATTATCATATATAAAGATTGAACCCGCTTATAATTTATAAACAAATCTTTTATCACTGCATCAATAATAATTCTCAAGTAAACTTAAAAAAAAAAAATAACTTTTAACATAAAATATTTTCTTACCATATTTGTATATCTATACTACTATTTAAGTTCCTAATTGAGTTGATGTCACGAGTTAACCATGCATAAATTTAATTAGGTAAATTATGGATGAATAAAACCTTAGATTTACCACTTAACTAAAGCTTCATTTTAATATGCACAATTTGTTTCATTAGTTGTATATCTATACTATTAATAAAATCTCTAATTGAGTTGGTGTCAAGGGTTAACCGAGTACCAACCCGATTAAGAAATGACTAACATAACCTCTTATTTTCAAAGTAAGATATACGAGTAAAAATTTGTATATAATGAGATTTGAACAAAGATCACTTATGCATATAAAATTTTTTCTTTTACCATTTTTGAACTACACGTTTCATTATTTATTGTATGTTTTTATACACAAATTTATATTTTAAATTCATGATTTTCACATGCATACACGTGTGATAGGATTTATAGTAATAAATAATATTTTTTTCTAAAAATATAAAATTTTATGCTCGTATAACAACACTTTATATTACCAAACCATAATTCAAATTCGAATTAATTGGATTGAAAATTCATCAGAATAGTAATCTAAAACAAGAGACTAGGTCAATTAAACATGGTTGTATTTTTTTTATGAATTTTTTATAAATCTTTAATCTAATGAACCGATACAGGTCTGCAAACCTTGTACCAAGCATGAGATTGGAAAAGCCAAGCACGTCCAAGAAAATTCATTGTAATTACAATTTCATTTTCCAATTTCAGCCTATAACATAAGTTATTGGTTGAGCCTTTTGGAGTTACTCGTATCATATCAGAAACCAGAAAAACATGATTTTCATTAGTAAAATAAAGGGGAGAAACTTGATCTATTGATACAATGGATTCTAAACTTCTAATACAAAGCTCATTTCTCCATGGCTTTGGAGAAACCTGATCTGATCTGATCTGATCAAAATAAAATACAAAGTGGACTATAAACAAAAATAATCCATATTCAGAAGTACCTAATATTAGTACCTGCATACACAATTATTATCATTTGTTCTGCTTCATTCTCTCCAAAACAAAAATGATAGAAAACAAAGATGAAAATATAAGCTTTAGCAGCAACAGCTAAACATGGTATGGAATCTACTGCGATGTCATGGTGCAGCAATCCCCTTCTTCACCAGCATATCGTAAACTCTATCGATCTTGCTCGGTTCAATCTTGAACAAGCGATGAGCATCCGCTTTCTTACTAACATTGCCATTGAAGATCTCTTCTGAAATGATCTGTAGCATCCTTAGATAAAGTGGTGGAGGTAACCGAATCTCACTGCACAGCCGCTTCTCCTGCCACCAATCCAACACAAACCATCAACAGTTTGGTTAATAGCTCCAATGAAAATACAGTAAGGTATAAGAGTGCTTGCAGGTTGCAAGCAAATTCCTGCATCAAGGCCAGACCTGTCGATCGGATATATCGAGTCGATTTTAACTTGGGTTAATATGGGTTGGGGCAAATCTGGTTTCAAAAAATTTCAGGTCATTTTGGGTTTGGGTTGTTTCACGTTCAGGTTATTTGGGTTGCTAATCAAGTTTTCAGGTTGGGTCGTTTCAGGTTTGTCATTCAAGTTTGACACATGAGTTGAGGTCATTCGGGTTTGGGACATTTTTGGATTGGATCATTCTGGATTTAGGTTGTTCTGAGTTTAGGTAGTTGTCTTTTTATGATCAAATCAGGGTTTGGTCAAGTTTGGATACAGGTTCTTGGATTCGAGTCAAAATTACAGGCCTTCTCAAGGCTAAGGACTATACAATAATTTATGAATGCAATTGTTCGAAACACAGCTTCAGATCCAGATGAAAATATAGAAATTAGGGATATAACATTCTTACAGTTTCAGAGAGTAACTGGGTTTCGGCGAAACCCATTATGTCCAAATCTTTAGCATAGCTTGAAGAAGCCTGTGCTGTTGGTCTTGAATTTGAGTCCTTGCCGACTGACTCAGAAGCCATGAATGAGTTTGGGGCTGCCTGACCACCTGGACCACCCTGGACTCCATCTTTTGCTCGGTGAGAACTCTCTTCAGCTTCCCTTTTCCTTTTTTGTTCAAGATATCGATCTGCTTCAGCTGATGTTCGACAACCAGCTGCTCGCGCTTCCTGCATATAATTATTTCCCGTGACAACAATCGACGACCATATTATGAAGATTACATATTTAAATGAGGTAGAACAAGTGGCCAAGCAGAATAGTGGGTTATAAAGCAGCAATAGCATGGATAATACCTTGAGTTCTTCGATCCTTTTTAAAGTCCGGTGCTCAGCGATAACCGTCTGAAGCAATTCGTCATGTTCTTCCTTCGAATGAAAACGCATGAAGACATCATAATGTCGGCAAAGTGCTCTCTCCTCAGGAGATAAGTCTTTCTCTATAGGATTAGGATATAACAAATTTCTTTCTAGTATGAAATCCTTTCTACGCTTCCTCTCATCCAACCTGACAGTAGATTTATTTCTAGTATGAGGTAGAGTAAAGTATTGCATAAAGGCAAATCAATTGAAACGGAACAGAATTTCCTAGACCCGAAAAGTATCGAGTCATAAGTCTTTCCCCGACCCCAAGACCTTTTCTATTCTATGAAATTTATTCTGATATACAAAAATGGACTTTACTTTTTTGCATCTTACACGTTCACAAGGGAGGAATCAATTATCTCCAGCACAAATCAGATTACCAACTGCCTACCTCTTTGAATAGATACGTAACACTCGCAGCTTAAGCTCACGCTCTTCCTCAGTATCAGTGTCTTTAAATTCCATCTCAGCTAGTAACTGCTCGGCATCATTGTCGTACTCTGGATCGAATTCCTGCCTTTTGGCATTATAACCACTCAACTCAACTAAAGATGGACCTTCATTTCCTGAAGAATTTGGCTTCTTACCCCCATAATTTCTGTCAATTTGATGATCTAAAAGACAATAATAACAATGAGCTAAATAATGGCATTTCAATATATTATGATTATGGCTCCATCCACACATAAAACTTCACTGGCAGATAACAATGAATGTAGATTTGAAGCAAGTATCATATGAATGTACATGTATGAAACTACATATGGTTTAGTGGCATCTGGGCTATATATTACTTAGACCTGTCAATTTTGACCCAAAGCTGAAAACTCGACTAGACAAATCTGAATCAAAAACCAATTCAACCCAATTTGAATATAAAAAGTCAACTGGTTGAACCCGCTCAACTGGGATCCGAAAATGACCCAAACTAAAAATGACCTGCACCAAGTGTCAACTTGAAATGACTTGACTAGCAAACCTGAAAGAATCAAACCCAAAAAAATCCAAATCCGATTCACCCAAAACAAAAACAACTTGAACTTGACACAGAAATTTTAAAACCAGAATTGATCCGACCAAAAACCAATCCGAACCCCCAGTTGAGAGGTTTAATATTACTGGAATAATGATAGTAGTAAAAGAGAACAAAGAAAAAGTTAAAAAGATAACAGACCTTCCATTTTAACATTGCCATCTTTAACCTGGTTCATGTTCGACACCTTCACAACAGTTGCCGATGCTGTACTGTTACTGCTAGAACGCGCCCCAGACTCTACATCTAAAGTTTGCAGAAACAAGGCAGAGAGCACGAGGATCACAGTGATTAGATTATCAGGGTCTGTACTAAATAAATAAAGTATCTCCCAGCAGGGAAAAAAAAAGATATATCAATGCTCACCTGCATTTAAGCCAGACATTATTCGGCCACAATTACTGCCTTCAACTCTGGGTAAATCAATAAAATTCACATAAGAAATGGCACAGATGAACAAAGAGGATACATACAGAGAGGAGAATGGTAGTTATACTTGACTCTTGAAGGTGAAAAAGGAGATTCTTCTTTCACTGAAAGCTCCCCAAGCATAGTTCCTACATAGTTCATGATGAGTTAATAATGATAAGAAATTTTATTAACAGGCATCAATGATAATTAAGTTCACTGTTGTTATGTTCTCTAGAGAGAATTTTTCTACCATGTAAATGCAAGATAGCTTCAAGCAAAAAGGGAAAGAAAATGAATCCAAGGCTTAGGACTCATAGCACTAACAAATTTCCCTTCACCAATATCACCAAATAAAAAAAGGGGGGGGGGGGGTGAAGACATATTGAAGATTATAAAAGGCAGACACTAACCTTTCTTGTCCTCAGTATGCCCTTTAGCCATTGCAAGAAGCTCTTTTCTATTTTTTCCAACAACGTGAGACATATCCTTTGAAAAAATCAAGTTGTCAGATCATTATTATATGCACAGAAAGGCACAACTAATAAGGGATTTGATAGTTCTATACCGGAAGAGGGAAGAACAGGGACTTCATATAAACATTAGTATAGTGGTCAATGCACTTCTCCTTACTCTTTGTGCCCACATGCTCAGCTACTTCTGCCCAGTTTCCGAGGCCATACATTTCAATTCCCTACAATTAGAAAAAAATAAAACAAGATTGATTCCTTGATTATTCCACATATAAAATCAAATCAAGAAGGACCAAACATAACTTTCTTCACTGCTTTAACAATGAGGATGAACATAGAAATACCTCTAGAAGCAAAATTTCATCATCTGCATTCCAGTCAGGACAGATAAGGGGAAAAGATAAGTTGTCCTGTTAATCAAAACTCTGTTGTCAGCACTGAATCATAACATAACCAAAGGTACATAAACAGATATGAGATACAGAAAAATGAGCAATAAAAACCAATATCACAATATAGGAATTGCTTCGAAACTGCTAAATGGATGTAAAAGACTTGGATAACAGATTTTCCAGCACATGAAGTTCATCAGAAGCTAATCATTAACATAAACAACAACAAAAATGACAATTCAGTATGACATCAGGACAGGAAAAATTGAAGGCTTTTACTAACCATGACCCTGTAAGGATGGCAGCTTTTATGAGGTGTAACCTCGGCTCCAACAGAAAAGCACTCTATACATAGGTCGAAATCAGGACAAATAGCACATTTGATACGGATTTTTCCTGTGATGTCTTTGTTGCAATAATTGCAGTGGTATAAAGCTCTTTTCCCTTCACTTGTTCCTTGACCTAGCTCCGAAAAGGATATGAGATCAGGAATAGATGGAAAAGGATCAAAATAGCTCACAAATGAACAAAGAAATTGCCTATGTTCTGAAGAACCAAAAGTACTTAGAAGACTTAGGGAGGATCAATCATTTTAAAATAATCACAAAATCACCAGCACCATACCATGGGCTCTAGAATCTTGATAACAGCTAATCATAATACTATGTATCTAATCACTTTTTAGAACTTTTCCAAATGCAATATATGCATAGCCAATCTGCTTTAGATAGAATTATAGGTCAAGTTTTAGCAACTATATCAAGGTCTAAAGTAAAGATAGACTATAGCAAAACAGAATATCAACTTTTTTAAGTTTTAGGCAGCAAAGTCTCTACATTCAGAGGGTCTTTACCCTCTAGGTTCTAGAAAAGGTGATCTGCAAGGTTCCAAAAATTTAACAATTCCTTTTTCTCATAAAAATAAAATAGCCACTGTTATCTCTTGAAACTGTTGCATTTGTAGCCAAAGACTTGTATCATAATACTAGAAAATGGCCCTTGACACACTCTCCATAATGGCCCTGCTATAAATTTCCATTACAAGATAAAAACATTGATATTTTGGTTATCTTATTTTTATCAAATAATTGCATCATAGAAAAGAACTTTTCACTGCAAAATTCATTCTGAGACGGCTGCATTTTGAAAATCGTAGAAAAGCACCTGAAGAAGAAGATTCTAAATTTTCTCCAGCAGAGGCATTCTTTTTTCTCCTTGATCTGCATAACAAGAAAGGGGTATTAAAATGAAGCAAACCAAAAAAGAGAATCATGAAAGCCACATTAACTGATTATATCACAATATAAAGGGGGAAAAAATGCTGTTAACCGATTAATAGTTAATAATTACACAAACAAACGAAAGAAAACATAAGCAATCAAAAGGAAACAATGATTCATCCTTTGTTATCATAAAATTCATTACAACAAGTGATGTTGGATTCTGAGTATGTAAAATTCACCATAAGAAAGAAACCTCAAAGTTAATGAACTAATAATCCAGTATAATTAAATGGCAGAGTAGATAATCAAATCTATTAAAATAGATAATATCCCTAATCATCCCTCTGTTTATTTTATCACTTTTTATTTCTCAAATTCATCACAATGAATTTGTTATACCGAGTTACAAGCAATGCTAGAGCCCAAAAAAGGCTCAAACTCACAAGAGCTAAAGCATCCAACATCACCAACTGTTGAGAAAGGCAGCAAACCACCTGGCACAACAAGTAGCTGACAGAGATCAACTACCTTGTCAGAAGATGACTCCAAGCAACCAACAGTTATAGGGCTGAACAACTCATCACTAGGTACACCAGGACGCCAACATGGCCAGTTGG
>CM076907.1:3017282-3057210 GCA_039519145.1 Kokia cookei | reverse complement strand
TTCTTTTGATTTTATTATGATTTTTTTCTCATCTTGTGGTTATATTGTCTTTGAGATGTTTCCATTTATTAGCATGAACTAAATTCCTAAATACCTAGGCGAGATGAACCCTATGATGAATTCTGTTATTTGATTTCTGATTTTAAGCAATTTATTCACTTAGTATTTTGATTCGTAGAAATCCCTAGATTATGCTAATACCTCTATTCAAGCATAAAAGCAACTGACTCTAGGTTGATTAATTGAAATTTCTTTCTAATTAAAACCCCTATTGTTGCATTAATTCGATCTATGGATTCCCCTATTAGATTTGACTCTAATCCGATAGATTTATGTCGTCCTATTTCTAGGATTGCATGCAACTCCACTCAATTATGCTAGATCTAATCTTAAACAGGGTCTATTCCTCCTCTGATTTAATATCTAATGAATACTAAATCAAGAATTAAGCACACATAATTGACAACAAACGATGTTAGGGAGGGAGGGCTGAGGTTTGGTCGGCGAAGAAAAGAGAGGGGGTGGTGGCGCTTGAGGGAGGATGGGTGGTTGGTTGAGGGAAAGGAAAAAGAAGAAGAAGAAGGGGTGAAGAAGATGAACGGCGGGGAAAAAGGAAAGAAGGAGAAGATGGGTTGGGGGGGTGAACGGAGCTGGTCACAGGTAAGGTAAAAGTAAGTAAGAAATTAGGGTTTGGGGGATAAAAGGAGAAAGATTGGTGTGAGCAAATTAGGATTTGGGGGATAAAAGGAGAAAGATTGGTGTGAGCGGTAAAAATTAGAAATTACGTTCGAGTGTCTACACGGTCTGGAATACGCCTGTGTCTCTAAGCCATGTACTATTTCGAAATTTCAAAAAATAAAGATCCAGTGGTTTCACGGTATTGAAACAACGACACTCTTATATTGACAAATCTCACATATACACGAATTAATTGATATTGAACAATTTTTCTCTAATAAGATGTTAACAAAAGTTATATTTAGTAAATCAAATATTTTAACGTTATATAAATTAAATTAAATGGATTTAGTATCAAATTTCTTTTAATTATATTCGTAAAACTATACACTTTTGATATATATATATATATATATATATATATATTCTTATACATTTCAAATGTTCTTAATTTTGTATTCTACCTATTAATAAGTAACGAATAATTAAAGATGACAATGAGCAAGGTGGTTTTTTGCCCACATAATTTAATATGCTTCAACATAATTCAATTCCAGCTTAGCCTGAAATTAAATGTTAATTTATCTGTCTTAAATTCAATTTAAAATATTAAAATAGCCTGTTCCGTAACGGAGGGTGTTCGATCCTCTTAACAAACAAAAGGGATTTGAAGGATCGATGCTTGTTAAAGTTAAAGTGTGCCGTAAGAACCAATATCGGATACGATGACGAAGCATACGGATGTTGCATACAGGTTGAAGATCCACAAGGCTACCAGGGCTTCCTCCTTACAAAAAGCTTAACAAAAGCTGCTGCTAAAGCTTTTACAGGGAATCTCAAGCTCCTATTGCCCAAAATATTACCAGTTCGGGAACTGCTTCGATATGCAATATCAACTCTCGGGAAAAAATCAACCAAAGGCCAAAATTTAAGTTTCAATTTAAATCTCAAGTCTGGGGTTGACCATTTTTGTCTCCATCCAGGTGGAAGGGCAGTGATTGATGGGCTTGGGAAGAGTTTGGGACTTAGTGAATATGACTTAGAGCCAACTAGAATGGCACTATACAGATTTGGGAACACATCGGCAGGTGGTTTGTGGTATGTTTTGTGTTACATGGATGCTAAGAAGAGGTTGAAGAAAGGTGATAAGATTTTCATGGTGGGACTTGGAGCTGGGTTCATGTGCAACAACTGTGTATGGGAAGTAATGAAGGATGGTTTGGAGGATACTAGGGTTTGGGAAGATTGCATTGATGAGTACCCTAGCAAAGACCTGGTCAATCCCTTCTCTGAGAAGTGCAGTTGGATCAATGATGAGTGCTTGAACTTTGTCAGGCTTGACCAAGGAATGTTTTATTAACAATTTATTTTTGAATAATACCCTTTCTTTTTAATTATTATTTTGTTTTAAATTATCTCAGAAAGTGCTAAAGTGGGTGATGCCACTGAATCAGAAAAATGTTTGAAGTACGAAAATTATTGGACCGATTTGTAGGTTTTGGCCATAGTAAACCATGTGTGGCCATAGAAGATTTTTCTAAATAATTATTATTTTTATCAATTTGATCTATGTTGGAACCTGCTAATTTCCATTGATTATCAATTTAAACCAATTACCAGATTTTAGTCATTTCTGACACAGCAATTGATTAATAATTAAATCAGCTTCAATCATTTTTGTCCCAAATTTTATTCCAATTTCAACTTACAATAATCTAATTTGAGTAAATAAATAAATTAAAACACTTCTTTTAGAGTAGTATTTTTTTGCTATCTGAGCAATGAATGTTCATGTTCTTGTTCCATTATTTTAACTCTTTATTTTTTATCTATAAAATTATTTTATATATCCATAAAAATTCACATTAAATCCCATTTAAGTATAATAAAAATGTATAAAAAAATAAACAAAAATAATAAAAAGTAAGTAAAAAAAAGTGCAGTTAAAATATTTTATTGAAAATGTATTTAATATTAGCACTTTTGGTAATGTTATTAAATATTTTTTATAGGTGAAAATATTTATCAAGTCGTTTTATTATGAGGACTATAAAAATTAGATTAAATTAATTATTTTATTATTAAATAGATCAATTTAATTTAAATAATAAAATCAAATCAAATTGTAATAGAGTTAATATTTGTTGTTTAATAAATGATATGAATTTTTTTTTTGTTTTTGCAGTTCAACTAAAAACAAAATTTTTATTTGCAATAGGGTTGAGTAAAAAAATCCGAGATACTAAAAACCGACTCAAATCGAGATATTTATATGATCCATAAGATATATGTTAAAAATTTATGATTAAATGAACCAAACCAAATTCTATTTAATTTATAATTACTTTAATTTTTTATGATATAAAAAATATTTTATATTTAAAATAGTGAGAATAATTTAGAATTTTTATAGAGAAAACATTTAAAAAAAATACTATATAAGAGTATTTTTTTTTTTTTGAGTTTAAGAGTTATTGATTTTTTTTATTTGCTTCAAAAATTATTATTTTTTAGAAATACTCGTAATTTTTTATTTGAAAATTTATCAATGTTAAAAAATTATAAAACAAAATTCATTTTTTTTTCAAAATAAGTAAAAAAACTTAAAACTCAAAAGTAGCATGAAAAATTGAGAACTGAACTGAATTATAATGGAAGGCTCAAAAAAATAAAAATACCCAAACAAATCAGACTAAACTCAACCCTAATTTATGGAACCATTAAAAAAATTTTCAAAATATTAACGCTGTTAAAAAATAAATTATATATATTTCTAAAAAAAGTTAATACCATTGAAATTTAACCTTATTTTTATCTTTTTAATAATATAATAATTAAATTAATTTTTTTAAATAATAAAAGAATTTATTTGATCAAATTCTTATAACAGAGGAACTTGTTAAATACATGGCCAATATATTAAAAAGAAGCCCTTAGACTATTTTTGCACTTAAAAAAGTTCCTATCCCATGGTTTTTACTCATAAAAGTCGTTAATTTTAATATTAAAATAAAATTATTTTAAAATTTTAAAATAATTTTTATTTTATGATGATGTGATGTGAATCTGATGTGAATATATAGTTTATTAAATAAAAATAAAATAATAATTTTGAAAGGAAAACAAAATGTTATTTTAAATTTTTCTTGAAAATGCTTATATACAAAATACACTTAATTATTTTTTTGAAAATTTTGATAACTCTGTTAAATTTTATGTTAATGCTCTCTGTGTATAGAATTTCTATTACATCAACAAAAAATTAAGATAAGAGCCTAAAATTCAAAATAATTGTACTTTAATATTAAAATCACAAGATTTTATGAGTAAAAAACATAGGGTTTATAAAATTATTTAAGAGTTTGTTTAAACAAAGTGTGATAGTTTAATAACGGTTTTTTTTTTTTAATAATCTCAAAATTTTTTTTGATTATATCTGTTTTTTTTTATATAATACTTAAAATTACTCATATTTCTTTTTAACCCATAAATAAAAAAATAATACGTTTCAACACACTTAAACTCACATCCTTCAAAATTGATAACAATACTCGTACCATCAAATTAAGATTCAATCGATATATATTTTTTAAATATATTACCCTAAATATTCGAATCTAGAAGGAAAAAAATACCATTCAACTAAAAAATTTATGAATCCCATCTGTTCATTTACCTGTATTCTATGCTTTATCAAAGCATCTCGATCTGGCTTGCAACTATGACTAGTTTCTATTTTTGGTACATTAATTATCACTGTCTGTCTAACTATATAACAATAATCCAGGGACATGTATCTATTTTAATGTTTTACCATTCATGACCATGCTGTCATGCACATTCATAATAATCAAGCAAACAGTAGTTGTACTAAATTTTCTATCCACCCATTTAAATTATGGTTTCTAATTAATCTCATCTATTAAATTAATGCACATTTAAAGTTGTCCTTAACATAATTGCAAATTTCTGAATGGAGGATGGTTGATTTGGAGGCAGCTAAGCAATAGTAAACGTTATGATTTATGGGATATGATGGGGATCTGTTATTATGGTTTTTTATTTGGATTAAATTTATCAATTTCTTTGTTTAGAATTTATTACTTTCAAAGTTAAACTTGATATTTTTGGGTTATTGAATTAATTAAAATTAGGTTATTAGGTGATAGTTTTAATTATTTTATTATGTGTTACAATTGTGTCAGATTTATATATTTGTACAATTTATAATTGTAATTTAGGGGTAAAGGTAGAAAATTTATATTGTATTTATATTAGGCTTTATATAGACTTTGACTTTCCGTATATTTATATTTTATTTATGTAAGTAAATTAATTAAATATTTTGATCAAATATATCAAAAAATAAAATAAGTTATCTGCTTGAACATGATTACTATTAATGACACATAGATAAATACTTTAAAAACTTGCCTTTAACAAATACTAATTATAGAATTTAATCTTATGCTTATGGTTTATTTTCTTGTGTTCTGTAACCTTAAGTTATAATTTTACTATAACAATTGCCAACAACAATAAGTGAGGAACTCGATCGTTATAGGTGTATATGAGAGCATTGAAAATTTGATAAATTCCTGCATGCTGTCAGCAGCCAGAAAGGATATCCTTTTTGAAGTCAATGGTTACTAACTGTACTGCTAATGTAGCTTTCCTGTTGCCAACACTGCAATGCTCAACATACACTTATCATTACAGAGTATAATGAAGATGATATAATCTTAAATTGATAATATACATGATGGGTTTATATTCTTTAACTTGTTCCATTTATGTAAGTTGAACTTCAAGCATGTAAGTACAATTATATAACTTGAAATTATATGGATTTGGATTACCCTTTTGTAGGGGATCGATCTGTATAAACAACGAGATAATAAAAATAGAAAAAAATAAACATAAATATCTTATTTGAAAAAATCTCAAAAAACAAAAAAAATTTCGACTTTTCACTAAATAAATAAATAAAAATATAATATAAAAAATATTAATTTACATATACTAAACGTAAATTATCTAAAACTCCGATATGTATAATATAGAGAGATATGTAATTTACGCGGTCAAATGATGGTTACATCCTCGTAAGGTTGAAGCCCCCTTTACCTCTTGGGGGGTTTACGAACCCAAACATGCCGACGGGTTTAACTCCCCGGGACCCTACAGCCACTTTACACATGGCAATCATTATTGCGCCGGTCCCACTGAGAACCCCTTTTATCAGGGGTTTCTTCTTCTTCTTTTCTTTACCTAGTGCTCCCATTTTTCTATGGAAACTTCACTGTTCACAAGCTCCGACCACCACCGTCAGTTCTCCGCCTAATCTTAAATGGGTGAATCAACCAACACCACCACAATTTTCACCTTGTTTGATGTTTATATCAACCAAGAGTTGTTGCCATTTTGCATAGTGTCTTTTATCCATAAAATAAAATTGTAAGAAAAGTTGAAATTTTAGATTTTAATTTTAATTTCATTTGTGTTATAAATTTGTGATTTGTTATTGTTTAACAGGAATGATAATTACTTCGTTTCTCTAATATTGAAAAAATACATATCACCACCACAATAATCTATAAAATATAAGAATACAATACATATCCGTATAGGTTGTGGATGCAAATAGAGTAGAGATTATGTTTTGGATTTATGTTCAAGCCATATGTAGGTCAGCAACATCTATCGTTAGAAATGGCTTTGAGTAATTTATCCAAGTAATCCAAAAAATTTTATTATTTATTAAAATGATTCAAGTTTAAAAATATACATTAAAATGATTTGAAATGAATAGTAAAAATTGATATTGACCATCTAATGGCCGATACCACCTGTTCAATGATTGGTGTCAGGCATAAAAATTTGTGTTTTTTTATTTTTTTAATACAATATTTTATTGATATAAGAAAATTTAAAAAAAAAAAATTTTAGGTGTTTGCCATGCAATGGTAGACATCCCTTTTTAATATGATAAAAAAATCAAATTTTTTGGTGTTGGCCATGCAATGGCCGACACTCTTTTTTTGTCAGATAAAAAATATAATTTTTTTGTGTTGGTCATACAATGGTCGACATTCCTATTTATCTAATAAAAAAAATCAAATTTTTAGGTGTTGGCCATGCAATGGCCGACACCTCCTTTTTTATCAGATAAAAAATTCAATTTTTTGGTGTTGGCCATACAATGGCCGACACCCCTATTTATCTGATAAAAAAATTTCAATTTTTTTGTGTGTTGGTAATGCAATGGCCGATACCCCCCAAAAATATGATTTTTTATCAGATAAATAAGGGTGTCGGCCATTGTATGGCCAACGTAAAAAAATTATATTTTTTATCTGATAAAAAAAGGGTGTAGGTCATTGCATGACCAACACCCAAAAATTTGATTTTTTTTATCAAATTAAAAAGGGATGTCGGCCATTGTATGACCAACACAAAAAAAATTGTATTTTTTATCTGACAAAAAAGGAGTGTCGATCATTACATGGCCAACACCCAAAAATTTGATTTTTTTATCAGATTAAAAAAGGGTGTCGATCGTTGCATGGCCAACACTCAATAAATTTTTTTTTCACAATCTCGTATTTTTGTATATCAATAAAATACCGTTTTAAAAAAATACATAGGTGTCGGCTATTGCATGGCGAACACCAAAAAACACATTTTTATTTCTGACACTAATCATTGGATAGGTGGTGTCGGTCATTAGATAGTCAATATCAATTTTTACTGTTTATTTTAAGTAATTTTAATGTATATTTTTGAATTTAGGTCATTTTCGTAAATAATCAAAATTTTTAGGTCATTTGAGTAAATTACCCAATGGCTTTGCATGGTCGATGGGTATCAAATCAATGATTTGATTGCTGGCTCTGTTTTCCTTGAGCTTCAATTTTTTCCTTTTTCCCTGGATTGTGCTGGATCTATCTTGTCAAACCTATTCGAATTTAGAAACTTGAGTTGATGAACTTAAATTCTCAAAATTTGATTTGACTAAAAAATAATAATTTGAATTCGTTCAACTAGGGACCAAATTGATTCTAAGCTAAATTATTTATTTATTTAAATTAATTTAAAATATTTAAATTTTAAGTTATCAAAATTCAAAATACTTTAAACTCATATGATCCGATTTGTAAAATTTAAATTCAAAATAATTTAAATTTAAAATGAATTTTAATTAATTTTATTTAAATTGATTCGACTCATCCAATTGAAGACAAATTTACCAGGATTACACTTATCTATGACAGATTTTAAAATTGAGAGAGATTAGGTCTAAATTTATCTATGAGTTTAGTGGCCTACTCTAATTGGGTTAAATGTGGGCATGACATTTTTTATTTCGGTCAGCTCCATCCTACTCGAATTAAAGATTAATGATAAAAATGTATAAAGGTTAATAAAATATTATATATTTTAATATTAAAATTAATTTATGAATAACAAAATGGTTGCTGGGTCGAACTCAATTTTGCCTCAACTTAGAATTTTATTTTTCCTAATCAGGCTCAATCCAGCAAGCCCATGCACATGTCCACAACATTTAAAGGAAATATGTGGAATAGTTGGCAAAATTTTTATCCACTATTACTGAATTGTCTCCTTAAAATTAATTGAGTTGTGTTGTATAATGACAATAAAAATAATTTGATTTAAAATTCGATTTAATTAATTAATTTCTCTATATAATAAATTTTAAAAACTTTTTTTGGGGACGGATATTTTAGATATTCCATTTATTATCTTCTTCTTTTTTTTCTTTATTTTTGGATCAAAAGTCTCTCCACTCCATCTCTCTATTTGTTGATACCATATATCAACAAAATGTGTAATGTTCCCTCAATGATTTGGGTAATATGTGGACATAATTATTTTATTTGTTTATGTTGCTTCCATTACTAGATAAGTGTGAAATCGAAACCAGAAAAAAGAAAAAAGAAAACCCAAAAGTCCTTGAAAATAAATGTTAATTGCAAGTTGCAACTTAAAAAATAGATTTAAATTTGAATGGATGAAAACGAAAACTTTAGGGAGTGTGTGGGTTGGGATTTAAAATTCAATGAGAAGCTGAAAAGTTAGATGAAACATAGGTGATGGGATCAATGTGTGGCGACCACTGCTTAAGCTGTGAAATTTTAGTGCATAAACCTCAGCCTGAACTTTTGAATCCTCAATGCCTTGAGCATGAAGTAATCTCTTTTTTCTTTCCTATTTGATTGAAACAATCAATTTGTTTTCCTTAATAATTTGGGTATATAGCAATCAGTCAAATCAAGTCTTTAATCAACAGTTGACTGAATATCTTTTGATGGAAAAGCAGTGGAAATTAGCCACAGAACTGTCACGTGATTAGTTGAGTAGTCATTAATGATGTCTTCAAACAGAGACGAAAGAAAGGGTATTCGATAAAAAGCCATTGTAATTCAAAGGAGAAGATAATGAGAAAATGAACGATATGGCTATGGGTTTGCGTAGGTTGATGGTACTGCAAGCACAGTTTTTGTGTGTTTAAAATCAAACATAGCGTGATGGTCATTAAATGTGTGTGTTGGCCAAGCAACTGTTCTCTACAATCATTTACAGCTATCTCTATGAAGCATTGACTTGTTATCAGCTAATCTATAACCCATTTTGATGGCTGAATATAGCAGATTTTGGATATTGAAAACACATCACAATAATCTCAAATTAACTAATCACTACATTTTATACATGTAAATCGTGAAAAGTATTACCAATGTTTTTATATTAAGTGTTGAATTGTATTTTATTTTTTTATTAAAAAATAAATAAATTAATCTTATACATCAAATTAAAGAGTAAAATAATTTTTTTATTAAAAAATTCATTCATTTCTCTTGTTAAAAATCGATTATTATATATTAGCATGATATACACACGGCACACTACGTGTAAATGTTTAGTTATTTTATCTATTATGTTAATTTTTAACTGTAAAAATAGATGAAACGGTTAAAAAAAAAAAAGACTAATTAACTCAATTTATTAGTTTTTCAACCACTTTGTCAACAATAGCATTAAACGATGGGGATCTTAAAGGGTAGATAACCATTCATTTCATAAGGAAGAAAATAAAAAAGTTGAGATAATGTTTGTTATTGAATCCTGTGTTAGTTTGATGATTAGGATTCATTGATTAATTTGATCGAGTTTAAGTTTTTATGAATTTTTATTATTTTTGTAAGTTTATATTAATTTTAATATTTTTATGATTTTTATAGAATTTTAATATTTTTTTATAAAAAATTAAATATGTATATTTCATAAAAAATTTATAATTTTATAATTATTTATATTTTAATAATTTTTATAAGTTTATATCTATTTTATTTTTTTAATATTTAATAATTTTTATATTTCTTATAATTTTTTTTACAATTTTTACAATTTATGATTTTTAATCATTTTTATGGAAAAAATATCAAATTAAACCAAAAATTGTCATGTGTTACCATCTAATTGGTCTATCAATTTATTTTAATGATTAATGTAATCAATGACATAAATTGTTAACGAAAGAATTTACTTGATTATTTCAATTAATAATAAAAATTTAATTAGATGCGAATTTAATACAAAAACTTAATAGATTATTTTGTATTTTTTAATTTTTTTTTACATATAAATTCTTTTAGGAAACAAATACCTAACGATGTAGGTGCATAAAATCTTGATCAATTTTGGTTTCATCTCATAAAAGTCAATGATGTGAAGAAGGTTATATCCGAAAAAATCCACATTAAACTAATAGCTAATGTCACATTTAAAGATGTCACTTGCTTTGTCTACGATTCATTGTGATGATGACATTATTAGGTGCAATTTAAGTCGCCTTGAGCAAGTTGGGAATTTTTTTTTGAAGGGTTAAAATATGTTATTAATCTCTATACATCTGTAAAATTAGAAATTTAAATTTTTTATATTTAAAAAATTCGAAAAATTGTTTAAAATTTAAGTTTAATCATTAATATCATTAATATTTTCAATCAAAATTTGTTTAATTTAGCATGTTGATTAAGTTATCATCATATAATTTAATATATGATTGATGAACAATAATCATGTTAAATTGATAAATTTTTATAAAAATTATTAATAATATTAAATAATTAGAGTAAAGTTTTAAATTGAAAAAGTAATAGGATTTGTTTTTTAACTTTTAAAGTATAAGGGTTAGATCTAAAAATTTGTAAAGTTACAGAAAGTACAACTTGTTTCAACCAAACCAAAATAAAGTCAAATTGACAAGATTTCGGGTAATTAATCCGATAAATTCAATAGATAAATTGAATCAAAATAAATTTTTTAAGGATCTTACAAGTATATTAATAAGTACTTGATTACCTTAATTAAATATTTAGTATAAAATATAAGTGGATTGAAATTTAAAATATATTTTAGATAAAGTTATATGTTGTAGGATTGAAATTTAAAATAAATTTAGTTGAGAAAATATTGTAACACGTCATTACCTGACTTGATCGTTGGGTCTGAGTTACAATGTGTCATATTCATTACCAAAGCAACTACGGTCAAATTATATTCATTTTCAAATCGTTAGACATATAAATGTAACTAAACAAGTGTCTTAAATGATACACAATCATTTTCGGGCCTTATACGAGCTTACGAAAGATCTTTTGCTAACCCGAGATCGAAATAAGACCAAAATGTAAGTATTCTAAAATTTTGGATTTACGTCACGATGTTTGGGGTTTCTTGTCGTGACCTTGAAGCAACGACATCGCCACATGAACTTTGCTTTATTTCTCGTCGCAACGTTCGTGGTTTGTTGTCGCGACATGATTCGCTGTTTTTTAAAAAAAAGACCAATTTGAAACAAGTTTTCAAGATCTGGATTAACATGAACAATCTCAATCACGACCAAACAAAACATTTACAATAGCATATGAGACAAAACATACCAAAACGATACTTTAAAATGACATTAAGTAGCTAAGTTCCAAGTTTTACCATTTTTTATACAAAACCGACTTAAACCTTAGGTACATGCCATTTACAATCGAAAGGGTACTTTACAAACTTTGCTGAGTCAAAATGATTGTCTAGATGCTGACTTCAATTCCCGAGGCCTCGAGAGGTACTTAAACTTGCACACTGAGAAAGAAAATCATATGCTAAGCAATAGACTCAGTGGTACATTTATAATTCAAGAGACAAACATATTATCTAACATTAACAATGAGCTTTAGCACTAATCAAGCATCTATGTACTCAAAAATTAATCAAAACATATATCCAATGGTCAATTATAGTTCAATATCTATCTATACATACATATGAATACCAACATATCATTAACCAACCTATTCAACAATATTCATATATGTTCAATTTCCAACTTGATCTCTAATGATCTACAATACAATTAAGAATTAAACAAAACATTTATATAATCATGCCATTCAATTCAATTCTGGAGTCTACTGGCTCATCCATATTCATTCCGACCCCATGCCTCGTTTCGATGAATTTGCAAGTTGGATCACAAACTTTTTCAAAATACAAACCACATTCGATTATACCATTAATTTCATAACATTACCAATTTTATTTTCAACATTATAATCATACTTATCATTTATAACCTTTATTAACTTGATTAAAACTCGGACGGATACTTGTATCATCTAACTAACATACTAGTCTGGCACCGAAGTGCATTATCATATAAGTTGAAATAAAAGAATCTAGCACATAAAGTGCGTACTAGCGCACAAAACGTATACTAGCACACAAAGTGCATCCTAGTGCGTAAGTGCATAAAGCCGTACACAATCCAATCCTATGGCATGCCAACTATGTCTGACACAGCCCAAACAACTAATAGGGTATGAATATTCAATTTCATTTAACAATCTCATATCTTTTGCAAAAGCATAATCTCATTTCATCATCAAATACATACATTTCATATTATATAAGGTATTTGTTAGAATCGGGTGACTAGAATTCTTCGAGATAAAAGATTTGGGAGCAGCAAAGAAGATGCTTGGGATGGAGATTCTTAGAGATAAAAAGACATGTAAGTTGTACCTAAGTCAGAAAGGGTACATTGAGAAAGTTCTTTGCAGGTTCAATATGCATAGTGCCAAACCTGTTAGTACTCCATTAGCAGCCCACTTTAGACTTTCATCGGCTTTGTCTCCACAATCAGATGATGAGATTGATTACATGTCACATGTTTCATATTCTATCTAGTGTAGTGGGTTCTCTAATGTATGCTATGGTTTGCTCACGTCCAGATTTATCATATGCAATCAGTGCAGTTAGTAGATACATAGCGAATCCCAGTAAAGAACTCTGTAAAGCAGTTCAATGGATTTTGATATACTTACGAGGTACTACTGATGTTTGCTTACAGTTTGGAATAACTAGAGATGAAGTCATTGGGTATGTTGATGCTAATTTTGACGAAGATCTAGATAGAAGAAGATCTCTTATAGGGTATGTCTTTACAATTAAGGGTTATGCAATTAGTTGGAAAGGTACTTTACAAACTACAGTTGCTTTGTCTACCACTGAAGCTAAGTACATAGCGATTACCGAGGCTTGTAAAGAAGCTATTTGGTTAAAAGGACTCTTTGGTGAACTCAATAAAAATCTTCAGATTGGTACAATATTTTGTGATAGTCAAAGTGTCATTTTCGTTAAAAAAGATCAAATGTTTCATGAGAGAACAAAGCACATTGATGTTCAGTATCATTTTGTGCTTGATATTATTGCTCGTGGAGATATTGTTGTGAGCAAAGTTAGTACTCATGAAAATCCTGCAGATATGATGACTAAGTCACTTCCCATAACCAAGTTTGAGTATTGCTTGGACTTGGTTGGTGTTCATTGTTGAAGAATACCCTTCAAGGGGTTTTGTGGAAGAGGTTGAGAACTTGTTTGTTGAGAGTTCTTGTTCGTAAATGGCATCATCCATCACCGCCCACTAACATGTATTTAAAATAGTTTAATTAAACTATTTATATTGTGTTTTACTTTAATTAAACTAGTTTAATTAACTTAATCCTTAATTATTTAAGCTTAGTCACTAATTAAGTTAAGTAAATGGCATCATCCATCACCGCCCACTAACATGTATTTAAAATAGGTATATTTTCTATTTTAGTCTTTTGGTTAATTGCTATTTAAGTCCCCCAAGCCTTAATTTAATTAAAAATCTATAGTGATTAAACTTTTACAATTTAGTCTTTGAGCCTTAATTTGTCATGATTTCGGCTAAATTACTTAACCAAATTTTAATTCATTAGTACACTAACTCCGCAATTATCCCTATTTAATATTTACAGACTCGGTTTACGAAAACGGTGTTCTAAAACTACCATTTTCGACACTACTCAAAATCAAGTCGTTACAAATACATAGTTCATACATAATAGAACTCGAATAAAAACCACCAAATTTCAATTTCATCATTTTAGCGAAAACTTCATCTGGCAAATTAAAACAAAATTTAAATATTAAATATAATACTTAACAAAAATTAGATTTTGTCACACCTATGATGTTAGTGGAAGAAAATATTTTAAAATATTTTCTTCAAAGATGATTTGAAGTATGGAAAAACAAAAGCGTCATCATTCTTAATTTATTTAGTGATTCGATTAAGGGTGACGTCAACTCAGTAAAATGTTTAGATATAAGTATTGCATAAGTATTTGGTTAAGTGTTATGATTACAACTGAGAAATCATATGAATCATATCTCATCCTACTGCACCAAAATAGACTTTTCGTGACGTTTTAGAAATGTCATGGAAACAACACCAATATGTTACTAAAGCGATTTTGAATTTTCATGACGTTTTTGGTAAAATGTAAAAGAAAACGTCACGCATTAGTTGTAGAGAAAGTATTTGTGATGTTTTCACAAAACTCCTTTTTTGACAATTGTAAAGATCACGAAAAGTCACAAAACATCATGAAAAATTACATATTTCCTTACATTTCAAAATGTCACGTTGGCTAATGAAAATGTAACAATAGGTTTGTTTATATAGTAAATCGCCATGGAAAACTAGGGTAAAACATCATAGAAAGTTTCCATTAGGTGACTTTTCGTTAAGTCTCTAAGTGCCACAAAAATTGAGAAAAACTAACATTTTTTTTGTCTATTTGTGACATCTAAAAAATGTCACCAAAAATTTCAAACAAAAAGGGAAGCAAATGGTACTTTTTGATCACTTTTGTTTTTCTTATGTAACAAAAGTGTCATGAAAATTGTTACTTTCCGTGACACTTATATTTTGAATAAAAGGAATGAAAAGAAAAAAAAAGTCACAGAAAATATTCAGAATATAAATATCAAAAGTCCCCAAAAGTCATAAAACAATGAAATGAGCACAAATACATAAAGTTCACCTTACAAAAATTAAAATTAAGTACTAAGGTTCAAATACTAAAGCATAAAGCCAAAATAAAAATGAAAATTTTAGTTCAAATTAAGATAAAATCATACATATGATCATGAAGACTGAAGGGTAAAATCATGAAAACTATCGACCAGACAGCAACCTAGAGTCGCGTTAGTAGCTCAAACATTAGATTGATGAGAAGAGTAATCATAAACATGTTGTGACGGTAGAAGGATAATTGTTCCTGACGGTATTTGTGTAGTCAGCTCCATAATCTTGGCTTGGAGATCACGAAACTTTCGCCACAAAATTGGTGGAGGGGGCATCTCATTTGTGTAGCCAACTCCTAAAATCAATTTTTATTAGTATTTATTATGATCAAGATATCCTTCATATCTGTTTTATGATTCATGAAGATTAATTTTTTTGAGGAAAATTTTACTATTAACACTCATAATTATAGTACAAACACAAATACATAAATAACCATAACATAGAATTAAACTAATAAAAAACACAACGGATGGAGAATAAAAAAGAATCGGGCCATATCCATCCATGGGCATATACACATGTTGGGACTAGAGATCCACACATGAACATGAGTGCTTAACAATCTAAGATCTCTACCTTAATCAACAACACGAAGGCATTATTGGCCATATATATATATATATATTTAACTAATTCACAAATATCTTGTTCTAAGTAGGGACAAAGTTAGAATTTTAATTTAAGGGGTCTTAGATTAAATTATAAATTTTTATGAGAGTTAAAATGTCATTTCACTTTTGTATTGATTTATATCTTTATGATTTTGGAAATAATTAAATCAAAATTTAGCATTTTTAGAGGTCATATTATAATTTTATGAATTTCAAAGGTCTAAAACATAAATTCTCATTTCTTTTAGGGGGCATATCTTGCATGCCCCGTCTTTTCCCCTTGATTCTAAAATACATATTGGATCATTGATTAACTCTTAATTTAATTAGCATCGTTATTATTGCAACAATCAAGAGTAGGTGGATTTAAGTGAGCTTAAGTATTTTTTTCCTCCAAGGTGATGAATAGAAATAGGACATAGGACCGAAAGTGCTTTTGTTTTAATTGAACTGGTTTTCCCAGCCATGTCAGATTGGGATATCGTTTTCTTTTTACTATAAATAGACATGTGTCCAATCCACAAAGAGTATACCGACTACTACATTTCTCTCAATTTCTTTGAACAGAAGTTTCACATTTCTTGATTTTATACATAAACATCCCATCTCCATCACATTCTCAAGCCTTTTCAATGGAGTTTTTAATGAAAATATGTCTCCTTTTCCTTTGTGGCCTCATTTCTCGCTTTTTTAACATGTTTTTCCAGAAGAGAAATCAGCAATGCTATATGTTGGGTTATGAATGTTTCAAGGCTGCCGATGACAGGAAGCTCGACACTGATGCCTGCGTGAAAGTTGTGTTGAGGAACAAGAAACTTGGTCTGGACCAATACAGGTTTCTTTTAAAAACCATTGTTAGTTCTGGTCTTGGTGAAGAAACTTATGGTCCAAGGAATGTTATTGATGGTAGAGAAGAGTTTCCTTCGGAAAACGATGCACATGCCGAGATGGATGAGATCATGTTCAGCACTCTCGACACTCTGTTCGAGAAAACAGGAGTTTCCCCGTTGGAAATCGACATACTCGTCGTTGATGTCTCGTTGTTTTCACCAGCACCGTCGTTAACATCCCGGATTATAAATAGGTACAAGATGAGGGACAACATTAAGTCCTTCAGTCTCTCCGGAATGGGATGTAGTGCAAGCATGGTTGCAATCGATATGGTGCAGCAGTTGTTCAAGACATACAAGAACCAGTTCGCCATCGTTGTGAGCACCGAATCAATCGCTAGGCATTGGTACTGCGGCAAAGAGAAGTCAATGATGTTATCGAATTGCCTGTTCCGTAACGGAGGGTGTTCGATCCTCTTAACAAACAAAAGGGATTTGAAGGATCGATGCTTGTTAAAGTTAAAGTGTGCCGTAAGAACCAATATCGGATACGATGACGAAGCATACGGATGTTGCATACAGGTTGAAGATCCACAAGGCTACCAGGGCTTCCTCCTTACAAAAAGCTTAACAAAAGCTGCTGCTAAAGCTTTTACAGGGAATCTCAAGCTCCTATTGCCCAAAATTTTACCAGTTCGGGAACTGCTTCGATATGCAATATCAACTCTCGGGAAAAAATCAACCGAAGGCCAAAATTTAAGTTTCAATTTAAATCTCAAATCTGGGGTTGATCATTTTTGTCTCCATCCAGGTGGAAGGGCAGTGATTGATGGGCTTGGGAAGAGTTTGGGACTTAGTGAATATGACTTAGAGCCAACAAGAATGGCACTGTACAGATTTGGGAACACGTCAGCAGGTGGTTTATGGTATGTTTTGAGTTACATGGAAGCTAAGAAGAGGTTGAAGAAAGGTGATAAGATTTTCATGGTGAGCCTTGGAGCTGGGTTCATGTGCAACAACTGTGTGTGGGAGGTAATGAAGGATGGTTTGGAGGATACTAGGGTCTGGGAAGATGGCATTGATGAGTACCCTAGAAAAAACCTGGTCAATCCCTTCACTGAGAAGTATAGTTGGATCAATGATGAGTGCTTGAACTTTGTCAGGCTTGAAGATCAGTTCAATTAATGAATTTTAAGCAAGTTGCAATTATTTGTGTGGATATTTGACATGGCAAATCTGAAAGATATCCCTGGTGCTTAAAAATTCATGTTAGGTTTTCTACCTTTCGTACTTTTTTTTTTATACTTGCTGATCAATTGTTCTACCAAGCTAGCTGCTAGCTCGGTCTATTATTCTCCAAAAGTAATTATATTGTTATACCTTAAATAAATAAAATATTTTTACAAAATTCAGGTGAGATTTTTAACCCATTAAATGAGTGAAAATGTTAATATATATTATGTATATCTACCACCAATTTGCTTCCACGTGAAGTTGGAAGCCAGCTTTCCGTTGAATATTCAACTTGAGCCAACTTTACGCTTTTTATACAACTTTTAGACCAATCGTTGAGCAATTAATTTAGTGAATCTTAAAATGCCGGTAGGCAGTGGTTTCACAACTACAAATGAAATTTTTTTATTTATTCTTTATATAAAAACTAAAAATTAATATATAATAAAATTATAATTTAACTCTTTCAAAATAAAAAGAATTATGTTTAGTTTATTCAAAAATGATAAAATTATGAAATGATACATTATAAATTTATATTTTAATATATGAAAAAATTAAAATTAAATTTTAGTTCCTTTAAAAAATTTAAATTTATTCGGTAATGATATTTGATTTTTCTTATAATCTTAATATTTTTATTTATTTTACGATTTAAATTTAATCATATTCAAATCGAAAAGAGAATTCAAATAAAACTTCTCAATGATAACTCTAAATTTTGAACTTAATCTAACTACTTGAAGACAAAACGTATTATCATTTTTTTTTAACTAGAAACTGTAATGAAAAAAATAACAGCAATCGATTAAAATTTAACAGACCCACGTGTTTCATTTACGTGTTCTCCATGCCATATCCACTATTTGGCTATTTTTTTTTTTAACTCTGTCACTTTTCTTCTATTTTTGGTACATTAATTGTCACTATTCTAAAATTAATAATATTAATCCATAAGACAATGGAATCATTTTTAATGTTTAAGCATTCAAGAGCTTTTCAACCATGCTATCATACACATTCATAATAATCAAGCAAACAGCCATTGCCATTTAAAATTATGGTTTCCAATTATATTGATAGATTATGGTTCTTCTCATTTTTATATAAATGTTGATCGGGTAATATTGAGGAGTTTGAAATTTGAAACGTTGAGAGTAGCTATGACTATATCGAGTTTTTTTAAGATAAACTGTATTAGTCGATCGAGCATGTAGGCGTTGTCCATTGAAAATCCAAAACATATCATTCCCTATTGATTTGCTAATTATGTCATTCGATGATTTAATTATGATTTTGGGAATGGATTGATTAACCGAGCACGGAGTGATTCTGGACTGTTATAAAAAAGTTTTCTGCTCAGAGTCCAAAAAGTGATATTATGGAAGTAAATGGCATCAGATAGAGTGGTTCAACTCGTATCATTTCGTCAATTCGAACTAATAAGCTCCTAAGTCAAGACTGAAGTTTTTCTAACCTTTATTATTAACTCGAACTCGGATGAAAATTAGATAAACAAGATCTGAACCGTGTGTAGTTTCTTGATGTGCTCATTGAAGAACTGTCGAGACTGCCACTTGATCGAGAAGTCAAGTTTACAATCAAAGTTTTCCCTAATAATATTTTTGAGATAAAATGAGACAAAAATGATGATTCAGATATCAAAATGAAATGAAAAAAAATGAATAGCTAAATTTTAACTAAAGCTTATCATTTTAACTAAAAAACTAGAAAAATTTGGGTTCAATTATAACAAGGGATTCATTAATATCAACAACCTAGTTAAAACTTGATAAAAATGATTTTTTAAATTTTTTTTATATATTATATCTACTAAATTCATTAACGAGGATGAGTTTTCTTATGCTGATGTAAAATTAACATAATTTTATTTTTTTTATAATTTTTTTATGTTTGATATTTTAATAATTCAATTATTGTATTTATCAATATAATTATACTTGTTATAAATGTAAAATTTCAATTCGGTCCAATATCTCTATCATGTTGATCTAAAATATTGTCTATATTAATATATATTTAATGGTTAAATTTTTTTACATAAAATAAATAATTAAATTTTTTTTACTTCAGATTTGATGTCCATGTTACATAAATAAAACATGTACTATGACAATTGAATTATTAAAATATCTATAATAGAAAATATTATGAAAAAGTGTTAGTTTTCCCTCCCTAATCCCTAATATATATCATATGATTGAAATTTTATTTTTATTTCAAATACGTCTTAACTATAAAAATCAAATTTATAGAAATAAATTCTTTTATCATAAAAATTAATGTCACTATAATAAATTAAATGTATGTATATTGACAATTCAATATGGAAATCTTTGGACTTTCAAATTTTTATTTATTGCAGTTGCACTCATTTTAATTGATGGCTAAAAAAAATATAATAATCACATGTCTATCGCCTTCGACTTAAATAGAAAGCTTTTATTGAAAATATAATTATTTTATTTATTTTAATAAAAAAATTACAAACAAATTTAGATTAATATTAAATATTTTTAAATAATTTTATTAATATTTTATTACAATTTAAATTCAAATCCTATCATCCAAGATTTGTATAACTTTTCTATTCACTAAAGGTGTATAATATAATAATTTTGATTGAGTTTTTTAAAATAATTTTATTATAAGTTCTGATTATATCTGTTCTTTTTAATATAATATTTAGATTTGGTTCATTTTCAATTAATAAATAGAAGGATAATATGCTTCAACGCACTTGAACTCATGTTCTTATGCATTAATAATAATGTTCATATCAATCAAGTCAAAATTCAATTAACAACTTTATTTAATTAAAATATATTTAAAAAAAAATTGACTCTATTGAAAATTTAACAATTTAATTTAGAATATTTTAATATATATTTTTTGTTTTAATTCTTAACATTCTATAATTTTCTCTTGTATCTTCTAACCCAAAATTCTTACCTTCACATTTGATTCAAAGATAAAAAAAAAAAATATGAATCCCGTGTGTTGGCTTGACGGTCAAGGGTATTCATTATCTCAGGTGTGACTTGGGTTTGAGACGCGTTAGTCGCATTCCTGTTAGGACTTTGTCCTCCGCTTGTAATTCACTAAAAAAAAAAATAAAAAAATATGAAAGTTTATTGATTTTGTGATTTTAGTTTTATGTATTTTAATTGTTTCATTTTAGTCTTTATATTTTTCGAATTGGTCAATTTTAGTTTTTTTTATTTTTCAGTTTTTAAAATTTTAGTCCAGACCAAATGTTACCAATTGAATCTGTTTGGTTAAATTCTATTATTTATCCTGTATTATGTGTAAAGTTTTAGATTTAGTCCATATACTCCAAATTGATCATTCTTTGTTGTTATATTTTCTGAATTTCGAAATTTAAGTCTTATTTAAACAATAATCATTAAATCCATTAACTGATTTTTTGTGAGTTATATTTTTTTTAATTTCAAAATTTTAGTCTTAATTTAAATAATAGTCATTAAATCCATTAACTGATTTTTTTGTGAGTAATATGTAAAAATAACAAGCTGATATGACATTATAATGTAATAATATGTTTACCGTATTAGATCTTGAGAATAAAAATTTAATGAATTTAATAAATATAATTTCAAAACTGAAATTTTAAAATATGAAAAGTACATGGAGAGAAAATCATCAAATTAAATTACGTGAACAAATATATAAAGATTAATAAAATAATTTAATATATATCCCTAAGTAATACAACTAGCCTAACCCATTAGTTAATAATTTAATGGGCCTAAATAAACCCAATTTCGCCCAAAATTTAAGCTAAAAATTTAGAATTTATCCTTTGATGGGCTTAGTAAATTAGGCCCATAAAATCCAGCTTATTGCTGGAGTTTTTACTTTTACTAAATATAAAGCCGCCATATCTTCTTCTTCACTTGGGAAAGAAAACCCTAAACTCTGAAGCAGCCGCAGCTAGAAAAGGGTATCTTAATTTCTTTATATTAAGTTGATTGATTGTCTTTTTAATTTACTAATTTGGGTATCTTAAGTTGATTTAAATATTTTTCTTTAATTTTTCTTACCAGGTTTTTGAAGTAAGAAATTTAGCAATGTCTCCAGCTAAAGGTAAGGGTTTTTTGGTTTAGTTTTAGTTTTGAGCTTTTTGGATTTTGGGTTTTCTGTTAAATGAAGGTAACTTTTGTAAAAGATTGTAAAGTTGGTTTCTTTGGGTATTTTAGATAATGCTTCTTTTAAGATTATATATAGTAGTGTAAAAAGTCAATTTTCTTTAAGACTTTTACCATTTTAATTTTCAGATAGGAGTTCAATTTTGAAGAAAATAATGTGAGTAGGTTGGAAATGTGTGTGTGTAAATGCTTTGGGGATGATAAATAAAGAAAAAAAAATGGTTCTTCTTTGTATCAATGAGGTGGTTCTAACAGGAAAGGGACAGCGAATGTGAGGATTCGAATCCGAGTTGTGAATATGATACCTTTTAAGGATGACTATATGAACAGATTGGGCTAAACCCCCTTTTTGTGTTATTTGATTAGTATGTGCAAATGTTGGTTCAGGGTAATTGCTGGAATTGGAAGGTGGTTGTTTTAGTTGGATCAAAGTGGATTCTTGTGTTGAATTCGATATCTGTGCTATTTTTGCTGCTTAAAGTTAAGTGTCAAATGATGATTTTTTGGTTTAGCTTACCAATTTGTAATTTATTCTTCTTACATTGCGATCTGGTGGTTTAGTTTGCTCCAAGGTGTAAGCATGGTTGACCTGAGTTAGCTTTTGTAACCATTAGCCAATATAGTCTACATTACCTTTGTGCGTTTGGGGTGAAATAACTAGTATATAATGCATTTTAATTATTGTGGTGCTTTTAGATTAATATTTTTAAACGTTTTGCAGTTGGCAGCAAGAAAAAGGCCGATCCGAAGTCTCAAGCAGTGAAGGCTGCTAAGGCTGTGAAATCGGGTGTGGCATTTAAGAAGAAGTCCAAGAAGATCAGGACAAAAGTTACCTTTCATCGGCCAAGGACTTTGAAGAAGGACCGTAACCCTAAATATCCTCGCATCAGTGCTCCACCAAGAAATAAGTTGGATCAATATCAAATCCTCAAGTATCCTTTAACTACCGAGTCTGCAATGAAGAAAATCGAGGACAACAACACCTTGGTTTTCATTGTTGACATCCGTGCTGACAAGAAGAAGATTAAAGATGCTGTGAAGAAGATGTACGACATTCAGACAAAGAAAGTGAATACGTTGATCAGGTAAATTTCATTATCTTAGTCGTGTATGATTGGATTGTCGTGTTTAAAATCTTCTATTCTAAGTTTTGATTAGACATGCAACCCTCATGGTATTACCATAGGCCTTTGATTGAATTCTGATACATCAAGTTTAATATAGACCTATGATTTATTAATTTGAACTGCCCCTTGTAGCCCAACCTGGCTACTTGATCGTGTTGTCATGAATCCCCACGTTATGTTATTGTTTAGTGGAACGAAACATCTACATAGTTGTTAAACTTGTGTTATCTTTATGCAGGCCTGATGGAACCAAGAAGGCGTATGTTAGGTTGACTCCGGATTATGATGCTTTAGATGTGGCAAACAAGATCGGCATTATCTAAGCAGATCAACTGATGTCTTCCTTGCTTTCAACAGTTTTGTTAGAACGATTGACTATGTTAGGACTCTTTATTTTTGTATCTGCATTATATAAGGAACTATGTTTTTCCTACTTAAAATCTGCATGGGATTTGGTTTAGGATTTTACACACCTGATGTCCTGAATGAATGGATTTTACTTTTTCGTTTTAATCGAGTCAAGGTTCAAGTAGTAAGAAGCTTGTGTTTATTATAAGACAAATTGTCAAAAACAGAGACACAGACCAAAGCTAAAGCACCAATTTTTGGTAAGATCACAAGACAGACAAAGGTAGGACTAACTAAAAACCAACCAATCTAAAACGGAGCTTTGAAATCCCATAAACCACAGGTGTCATTTATGGTTTCTTTGGTGAATGCATTTGTTTATGTTCCTGTTATATCGTCCTACTTATACTGTTATAAAGATTATTAGGTATGCGATGGGAACAAGGAAATAGGCAAGGATATAGACATACTGATACATGATAGCAACGGACTCTGGGTTTGGTGATATGACCAGCGCTGAAGATGCTAGGAGCCAAAACAATAACACGGATAGGGGAACCAGGAAGAATACTGATAAGGTCGAAACATGTAAGATGAAAGAAGAGGTACAGGAAGGCTGCAATATTTGGAATGAAGAAACAGAGGAAAATGGTGTTGTACTCGGTACTGATGCTCCTACATTGGATGGACCCCTTTTCAGTAGTTTGTCCACTGGTCCCATACTCGTACCCGAGTGGATATCCATGGCGCGGGTGTGGTGTTGTCTTTGGGTTGAGCATCTGCCTGAAAAACACCGCCCGGAGGACTTATGGTGGCTTGGTAAGTGGTTGTGAGAATCAATGTGGTTAATACTAGCAAAGCGCTGCTTTTGCCGCTTGACAGGTTCCTAGCTTGGTAACCCAAATTACTCACTATGTCAAAAAAATACTCCATAGAATTGGAAAATGAATATTCCGATTCTGAGCACGTCGTAGAATGGTCAGACATTCTTTGTTCTCTTGTTGATTCTGGGCTTGTAATAAGATATCTGTCGGGGTTAAATTCTCCGAATTGGTAGCTCGTAAGCTGATCCTGAATCTTGTTAATAGCCCGAATCTGCATTGGAAAATCAAGCAAAACGCATTACACATGGCAAATGGAGGAATAAGTGGCTGAGCTAAGAGATATTTTTACACATGTAGTTGTTTGTTAGATGCTGCTATGTGTAACACGGTGTCGCCATCCCTGTTCTTGAAACTGAGAAAATTTTTAATCTGCTAATCATACACACTTCTCCATAGGCATGGCAGCAAAACTCGAAAAGCTCCATAAATTGTACCACATTATTACCTAAAAATTTTTAAAATTATTTTAATTAAAAGTTTTAGGTGATGGCATGATATTTTGAGATTGTGTCTCATCATCAAATTTTTAATATTGTCCAAGTTTAGGGACTGAAATAGACTTAATTGTCAAGTTTAAATGTTAAAATACGAAAAAAAATATAAATATCAATATAAATTTAATTATCAAATTCAAATGCGAAGAATTAAATTAAGTGAATAACCCACCAAAGAAATTAATACCAATTCATTCTATACTTGCAACTTACTCCTCAGTCTACCAGCAAACAAATTTTGAATTATGAAAGTCTCGAAATGGTTGTTGGCATTTTTATTTTAAGGATAAAGCATTGTTATTAGTTATTACCAAATTCCTATAATTTAAGTGCAATACTAGGAATTGATGTTTTCTTTAATCTCATATACAGCTAAGCAATTACTTGGTTTATTGTCTGAGCTACCAAACCAGTTAATCCTTAATTTAATCAAAATTTTTATAAATTACGTGAAATTTTGTTCATATTTGTTTGTGAAGTAAATTGAATCATGTACAAAAATAAGTAATTTAAAGGATAGCAAATAATAAAACAAAGCAAAGATTATACATTGCTTGTATACAAAGATCCATAGAAAATATGTTGATTGAGTCTTAGCTTAATTATGAATTTTCTTTAAATCAACAATAAAACTGAATTGAAGATTAAAAAGCTAACATTGTTATTTTTAGGTATCAAAATGTATATATATATTTTTTTGTAAAATATAAGTACCACACTAGATAAAAAAGTAACGCAAGTATCATATAAAAAAAAAAGTGTAAAATTCAAATACCAAATTATACATTAAGCCTTATTTAAAAAACGATAAATATTGTTAGAAGGGTATTTATGTTTTCTGATAGTCTATATAAAATCTTTATAAAATAAAAGACTTCAAGGTTAAAGAGGTTTTCAGTAAAAAAAATAAAAAAAAAAGTTAAATCCTTAGAAATTCATTTTATTAAACTTTTAGCGACAAAAATATTAATTAAGTCTTCAATTAATTAAAGTTATTATTGATTAGTTTGCTCGTTTACATATGTTAATGTGATTAACAGAAATTGACACGTAACATGCCACGTATTTAGTATGCTCACGTAGCATGTTAGCATATGACTTTTAAAAAAAAATTAAAAGCATCTTAAAAATCATTAAAAGTGACTTTCAAAATGGCCCTAGATAAATCGACATCCAAATTAACTTATATCTAAATAATCATTTGTTTAGATTTATTTAGGATGTGATTTAGAATATTATAAATATATTAAAAATGGTAAATAATTATTAAATATTATAATAACTATTAATACTTATTTAAAAATAAAAAATCTAAAACATCTTTATCAAATTAGAAATTCAAACAAGAAATACAACAACATCCAAATTTGGTAAAAGTAACATAAAGGATCTTTGTATCAGGTAGAGGTGTAAATGAACAGAACGTTCAATAAAATGTTCGTGAATCGTTCGTATAACGTTAGTTTACTAAAATAAATAAACGAGTATGAACAAAATTTTTACGTTAAACGAACGAACACGAACAAAGGTATGTTTGGTTCATTTATATTCACGAAGAAGCTCATTTATTGGCTAGTTTATAAGCTCATTTATTGATTAATGATATTTTCTTATAAAATATTAAAATAATATTTGTGTGTTTTTATTTATTATTTGTTTGTTTGTTATTCATTAATATTGTTCGTGAACATGTTCAATTATATGTTCATGAACATGTTCATATAATGTTCGTGAACATGTTTGATTAAGTTAAATGAACATGTTCGTGGACATTAAACAAACGAATATAAACATACATAATTTTAAATAAATGAACACGAACAAAAAATTGAAATTCTTAACAAACACAAACCGAACACGAACAAACTTAAAAATAAACAAACGAACATGAATAGAGATTTATTCGTTCAAGCTGGATTCATTTACACCCCTAATTACATTAACATATTACAAAGGGTTATGCATAATCGACCTACACTAAGGAATAGCCAGCATCCTATGAATGCAGCAACATGTAGCTTTAGTCAATACCATTAGCGAAAACATCAACACTTGCAAATAAATAATAGCATACAACTAAAATGGTTCCTTTCCAGAATTCATCATATAAAATAGGGAATAACAGTAATCCTTGACCTACACCAGTACCTATTTCACTTCCTAAACATAAATATAACATTGAAGGGAATATCCAACATCCCACTATTACAACACTAATTTTTGACACTCGACATACGATACACATGGACAACATTAAAAGGAAAAGAATTCCTGATAATATATTAAGAATTCTATATGCTAAAATGGTGGGGGCTAATTGCCAGATATTGATTCATCGAAGGACACTGCAAGAAACGCTAATAATACTTGAAGTGCAGTCCTAAAATCGCGGGGAAAAGTTTTGAGTAGAGCTAGTGTTAGGAATGATGTTACGAGGAACACAAGATAGGTTGGAATATAGAAGAGAAGAAAATCCATTTGACACCTGACTGATTTCCCTAGTACCATTGCATCATATGATCCTTTGGACTTTGAGGTATTTTCACCTTGCCAAACACCCCACCAGGTGGGCTTAGAGGGGGGAGCAGTCCTAAAATGACTAGCAAGGCATTGCGGTCATCGGCTGATATATTGTCCATATTTTGAAATATTAGTAGTGATGTTTTCGTCACATACTTGACAACTTGTTTCTCCAACTTACGTTTAAAGTTTGAAACTACTGGAATAAAGTAGCCTTTCTGAATAGCAATGTTTTCTCTGTTATTATGTTGTTGTGCAACACCCAGTGCGGTCAACCCAACTTGATTGGTAGCATGCTTATCAGCCTTGCAATCTAATAGTAGTTTAACCATCTGTTCAATTCATAGTTTAGGATATAGAAAGGCTAGAATCAATTAATCATGTCTATGAAGTAAAAAGGAAAGAAGAAGCTATGTAATATGAATTACTATCGAAGCAGTTGAGTCGAACCTTGGGTTGATTATGGATAGCGGCTATGTGAAGTGCAGTGTTGCCATCTTTGTCTTTCCGGTTCACCACTTCCCTATAATAGTCTTTCCTCTTAAGCGTTCGAATTAGGAGTTGGAGAACATCCGGTCTATTGTTTTGGATTGCAATATGCAGAGCAGTGCGATTCTCAATTGTAACATCTTGGATACAATCAGGAGAAGCCTCCAGAAATGGATCCAACAGACCAAGCTGGTTTCCAACTTTACATAAGTAGTGCAATGGAGTCTTACCTTTCTTTCCTCTGACACGAGCAAGATGTTTATCAATCTCCAAGAAGCGGAGTGCCATCTCTTTATGCCCTTTTCTAACTGCAATGTGAAGTGGGCTCAAACCTTGGTGGTTCAGCTTTCGAGCAAATGATGGTTTTAAGTTCATCATCTCCATTGCAAACTCAATGCACCCTTCTTCTGCAGCTATATGTAATGGAGTCTCGATAAACTCCACCTCATCAACACGCCTCAAAACATTTCCGTTTCTTTGAATTACACTATACAAGTCGTTAACCTTTCCTGTACGAGCAGCCTTTCTTAAATTTTCATCCATGTGAGGAAGACTACAAAATTGAATGGTTGAAAGGGTTTATGGTCAATCAGAGCAATTTATTCAAAAAGAAAGAGAGTTTTTTTAAATAGAAAGAGTGAACTAAAGGCAGACAAATGTGTGTATAGAAAGAGTGCACTCACACTCGCAAGTAAATAAATAAATAAAGGGCTTGTGTAATGTACTTAATAGAGTTGAGAAAGGGTTAATCCTCAGATGCTGGAATTGGCTACAAAAATGAAGGAAAGAGAAAAACACCAAGGAATATCCAACAATTGGGAGGCATGGCATACTATTTACTGTCAGAAAGGGTTAATCCTCAGATGCTGGAATTGGCTACAAAAATGAAGGAAAGAGAAAAACACCAAGGAATATCCAACAATTGGGAGGCATGGCATACTATTTACTGTCAGAAAGGGTTAATCCTCAGATGCTGGAATTGGCTACAAAAATGAAGGAAAGAGAAAAACACCAAGGAATATCCAACAATTGGGAGGCATGGCATACTATTTACTGTCAGTGGGGATCGCTCAATTGCCTGCTTTACACGTATTTTGTTTTCTTCGCTTTTCTTGTCCGTATTATTTGGATTTGTGAGTAAATAATAACTTCTTTTTCAGAGGTGTAAAAAGAAAATATTTATTACACATTAAATAATTAAAAATATTAAAAAATTGTGTGGTATATTTTTCACTTTCCACATGAGGATCATCAAATTCAAGCTTATCCATAGCTGGTATATGCAGAACGATATAGCTAATCTTTACCGCTAGTTCTTTTGTTTTTTTATGTTGAATGCTCTTCTCTCGTTGCTTTCATTGAAATAATATTGTACTGCTCAAACCTTGTTAATTTTTTTAAAAAAATATATTTATTAATTCATTCAATGAATTGAACCATATAATTTAAGAGAGAGAATAATAACAATTTTCGTAGACGATAAAGGATAAGCTTTATCAACACAACAAAGATTTTAGCACCAACATCAATAAAATATTATAATACGTTGACAATTGATATTGTCACAACTCAAGCACGACATATCTGGAGTGATTGCAAGCATTTAATACAATAAGAAATCAACCCCGAATGGTCCAAAGCAGCGAGCAAAAATCGATAAAAAAATCGAGTATTTGCTAAACTAGAGAGGACGACAATAAAATCATCCCTAAAATCAATTGTAAAAGAAAAATTACATACATAAACAAGACAAAAAAACGTTGAGAAGTCATCCTCTTCTGTGTTTTGTTTTCTTTAATTGTGTGGCTAATTAAGTGCTCCTTATTTCCTTTTAGAACAAAGTATAGCACTCATAATCGTAAGTAAATAAATAAATAAAGGCTTTCTGCAGTGTAATTAAGAAAGTTGAGAAAGGGTTAATCCTCAAGTGATGGGATGGGATACAATAATGAAGGAATATCCAATAATTGGGAGGCAATGGCATACCCTACACACACTATTTACTCTCACTGGTAATGGCTCAATTGCCTGCTTTACACGTATTTTGTTTTCTTTGCTTTTTCTTATCCTAAATACTTCATTTTCTTTCATTGTGTGGCTAATTAAGTGTTCCTTATTTCCATTAAAGACAACGTTTGCTCTTTTTTTTTTTTTCCTTTTTGATAGAAATGCAAGTAAAGAATACTGATATTTAAAATGCAAAAAATAAAATAAGGTACTGTTTGAACATGTATAAATTAATATTGTACGCATACAATTTATATTGAATAAAATTAATACCAAGAAAAGTAAAAAAAATATGTTCAAATAATATTTTGGTCAATCAAATTTTATAATTAATTTATAGTTCATTGTTATATACAAAATGGATGATATAATATCTTCCTTTGTTGACCATAAAAGGAGAAGTCAATGTGGGCTGTTTAAATTTCTAAATAAAGTTATCACTTTAATGTGGGCTGTTTAAATTTCGGTTAAAATCGAATTAATCAATCGATCTGATTTAATTTGGTTACTCGGTCGGGTAACTGATCTAATTCGATCGGAGGTCAATTAATGATTTTTTAGAAGTTCAATTATTTGTTAATTTGATTTGAAATCGGGTAATTAGTTGAATTAACCGAACTTAATAATTAATAATACAAATTATATGTAGTTTTAATTCGGTTAATTCGGTCAAATGAACCTTATCAATTTGTTTTTAATATATTTACTACTTATTTAAAAAAACAAAAATATCTAAATTTTGATTATTTTTTTTTAAATTCCCGTAATTTTTCATATTTATATTTCGAAATTAATTTTAAATAATATATAAATATATTTTAAATTTAAATTTAAATCTTTAAAACTTAACTTTTTAATATTTAATTTTTGTATTTATCAAAGTATTTCAGTCAGAGTCGTAAGTAAATTAATAAATAAATGAAGGCTTTCTGTAATGTAATTAAGAAAGTTGAGAAAAGAACTAACAAGTGATTTCAGTGGAAAAGAGGATGTTGTTCATCCTGGAGGTTTTGGGTTCGAGCACTTGTGTGTACAATGTGTGTATGCCTTGTCAAATGATTAAAAAAGTATGAACAGATACTACTATGTAATCACACCAATATATTCAAAAAAAATTTGAGAAAAGGTTAGTCCTCACATGGTGGAATTGGGTACAATAATGAAGGAATATCCAATAATTGAGAGGCAATGGCATACCCTACTCATACTATTTACTCTCACTGGTAATGGCTCAATTGCCTGCTTTACACGTTTTTTGTTTCTTTGCTTTTTTCTTGTCCGGTTGAGGGGAGGCCGAAGTTGATTGTGGGGAGTATTTGTTTCCTTTAATTGTGTGGCTAAATCAAAATGATTTATTTGTGGCTCCTTATTTCCTTTCAAAACAATTTTTTTTTTCCCTTTTTTCGTAGAAATTAAAATCCAATTTGTTGTCAATGTGGGAAAGCGTGGATTTAAATATGTTCAAGTATGATTTATTCTCATATTTAAAGGTTGAAAAAGGGTTTGAGGAGAAGTTAGAATTTTTTTTGGAGAGACGAAATTAAAATATATATTTTGATGAGAAATAAATGTAATTTTACCATTCTAATAACTTATATTTTTACAATTACCAAATCAAAATTTTATCATTCAATTTTACTATTTCCTAATTTAAAATTATATTAACTTTAAAGGGTTAAAATTTAAATTTCTAGGGGAACCCTGCTAGGCCCCCTCCTGCCGCCCCTGGGAGGGTATAAAGTGAAGCAATAAGGGACCAAAATATACGAATTATGAATACTTATCACACTTGACCTACTGCTTTTCTTCAAGCAAAACGAACACTAATGCACATGAAAATGCAAATTCACATGCACACTAGAGATGCGTTCTATATACAATGCAATGAATAATAAATAAATATTATTTAATCACTTTGTTTAACGTATTTGGTTAGATGTTCTTAAATGTTATTTCACCACCAAATAATTCGAATAACACCTTGACTTAGTAAAATCAAACAATTAGGCACAAATAGGAAATCGAGGTAATTTTGAAGTTTTGATCCGCTTTCAGTTCTTTAACCGACCATTCTCACATCTAATTATAATTCTAATACAATAAAAGTAGGGGATTAGATTGAAGGGATGATGTTTGTTTGATAAAACAAGTAGAGAGTGCAAAATGATTAAAAATAAATCGAGTATTAAAACTAAAAGTTCGTGAAAGCAATTCTAATACCATCAAATTTTTATGACGCTCAAAGCTATTTGAAAAAAAAAAAAATCAATGTGTATAGGCTTAACAAAATTTCTATTATCTTGCACTATCATTTCATCCTCAACCACTTCCCTTGTAACTTCATCTTCTATTTTCTATTCAATTTTACCAAAAGTCTGAAGAATTTCCTCCTCGTCCTTTTTTACTTGGGCAAAACTTTCTAAGGAATGAGGTTTTATTGTGAACGACTTCGGTTATAATCAAAGTAAATTCTTAATTCGATTTAAAAGTTTGCTTATTAATGCAAAGATGAATTTTAATTTTTTTAATAATTTGATTGTAGTTACCGATGATTGTCTAGTAATTTAATATTTTTTTGATAATTAAGACAATAGTCATTAATTATTTCTCTTGTTGATAATTAACCCTATAACGATCGCTTAATTTATCAATAGCTTTAAAAAACGAAAGAGATTCAATTCTAACCAACAATCGCACAATCCAAGTTTATTTAAGTTAAATTACATATTCACACTACATAAATAATCATGCAATTGTCTCAAATATTAAAAATCAATTGATCAACTAATTATCTAATTGATAGAGCAATCATTCTAAATTATAGATAGCCGTCGAATATTTAACAAATCTGAATAATTATAATTAAACAAGAAGAAATAAAAATATTAAACAGCAGTACAAAGAGTAATGACGATGTTTGGATTGTGTTGTTAGATGGTGGTCATCTTACTATTGTGATTGTTGGCCTTTAGTTTCTGGAAGTTTGTCTTCTTATTTCTAATATAATAATTTTATTGCTGAGAAAAAATTATAATTTTAATGTATTAAAATTATCAAGTTAGCTATTAATTTTTAAAATTAATGGTTTAGTTTTATTTTTAAAAACTATTTTAGCATTTTATTTATTTTCTAATTTAAAACTAAATAACTAATTCCAATGTAATCAAATTAAACTTTATGAGTCATAATATAATTTCTATTTTTTAATAGTTTATTTTCCTACGTGGAACAATTATTGAGATTAAATAATCTAATTACAGATCAATCAGTTCGGTTCTAACTTTTCTTTGTTTTCTTTTTATTTTTTAGTATGATTGTTTAGAAATTTCAACAACATTGTGAAGAATCACATATCCCCACACCAAAAGGATCGATGTCTGGTAGAGCTGAGACTGAAGAATTCATGCTGCTTCTCTCTTTCTTTTAAAACACAATGCAAAACAAGGAAAAATAATAATCTAATTACATTATTAAAAAATAATACAATAAATTAAAAACCCAAACTTCCTAAAAAGTTAAAATAAAATCTAATTTAAAAAAAATATTAATATTACAAATATATTTAAATTTTCTGTCTTAGTCTTCTACTTCAATTCATCATCTTTCATTTTGATTTTCTTCAACCTATCATTATTTAGACTTGTTATTTTTTACCCGACCTATGGACACTTGTAATGTAGTTAATTATTTTGGAGTTACAAATTACTTAAATAATAATAACAAATTAAATATTTGTATAAAATTATAATTATAATTCTACTTAGAAAAATAGTATAGAGTAAAATTAAAATTAATAAGAGCATACAATTATAAAGTGCAACTTTTATAGTAGACATTGATAGGGAAAAGTGAACAAGAGTCACTTTAAAACAAATTTAGTATAATATGTATTGCAAACTATGATGAATGAATGAGTATCATAATTTTATCTTATTATTGATTAAAATCATCTTTTATCATTTTTTGGTGTCATTGTCTTTTGATTATAACTTGAAATTTTCTCTTCCAACAGTTATTATTATTTTAATAATTTATTATTTTTGAGACACTTCAAACTTAACAATGCTAATAATCTCCGATTGTCTAATGCTATTTATAATGATAAATCTTAATTTTAGTTGACATATTACAAGAATAGGGTAATTACATTCAATTTTATTCATAGACCTCAAGAATTTACATCATATTTAAACAACAATTGTTGCGTAGGAATAGAAAAGATATATAATATATTCTTAAACATATGCCTACAGGATATACAATTTTTATGTTATTTAATTAATTATAAAAAATTAAAAACTTTATTCCAGAATATATTAAATAAACATAAAGAGAACATGGATAATAAATAAGCATAATAGAAATAGATTGGTATACAAAGTCGGCAAGATTAAGTGGTACAACGTTGACAACACTGTTTGAAGCAAAATCTACATACGTAAAGGAAAAACCAACATCCCATGGCGATAAGAGAGTATGGCACCAAATTATATTCTTCCATACTGAGAAAAAGCAACATCTCGTATGAACAATATCCTGTACCTATAATTGTTCCTTCCCAGAAATCATCTTTTATGAAAAGAAATAGCCAGCATCCGTCAATAATTTCTAATCTTAAAATTTGTGTCTCACTGTTACCCTGGGTTTTGACCAAGTAGTCAAACAAAGTTGACGGAGAAAACCAACATGCCAAAATTGCAACACTGGTTTTTGACACCCGATCACTAAAAAACATGACCACTGTTAAAACAGAAAACAATATCGAAAATACGTCCATAACTTTACTTGCAAACTCAGTTGGGGCTATGAAAAGTATTGATTGGTCGAAGCATATTGCGAAGAAAGCAAGTAGTACTTGAATTGTTTTCTTGAAACCATGGGGAAAAGGTTTAAGCAGGGCTAGTGTTAGGAAATAGGTTACCATGAACACAACATAGGTTGGAATATAGAAAATAAGAAACGCTGTTTGATCAAGTACTGATCTCCCTATTGTGTTGTCACCCTGCCCAATACCACCAGGTGGGCTAAGAGTGGCTTGGTAGGTTCCAGTTAGAAGCAGCCCTAAAACTACTAGTATAGCATTGCGGTCATCGCTTGATACATTATCCAAATCGTCAAAAATTATTGATGATGCTTTTGCGACGTACTTGGCTATTTGTTTCTTCCACTTAGATTTAATGTTTGAAACTCCTGGAATAAAGCGACCACGAAGAATTCTGATGCTTTCTCTGTTATTATGTTGCTCTGCAACATCCAGTGCGGTTAAACCGGATTGATTGGTGGCATGCATATCAGCCTTGCTACTTAATAGTAGTTTAAGCATCTATTTAATTGATAGTTTAAGATATAAAAGAACTACAATCAGTTAATCATGGCTCTGGAGTATAAAAGAATCTATTTAATATTTATTATTAAAGCGGACGAGTCAAACCTGAATTTGATTATTTCTGGCAGCTATGTGTAATGCAGTGTTGCCATCGTCGTCCTTTCTATTTACCTCTTCCCAATAATAGTCCTTCTTCTTAAGCGTTCGAATTAAAACCTGAGGCTTACCATTCCCAAACAAATGGGCAAACGGAAGTCTCGAACCGCGAAATTAAGACAATACTTGAGAAGATCGTCAAACCAAACTGTAAAGATTTGAGTATCAAGTTAACCGATGCATTGTGGGCATACCGAACCGCGTATAAAGGCCCCATTAGAATGTCTCCGTACCACCTTGTCTTCGGTAAACCGTGTCATTTGCCGGTTGAATTGGAACATCGTGAATATTGGGCGGTCAAGCAATGTAACATGGAGATGGATGCAATCGGTGAAGCGCGCAAATTGCATATTCAAGAACTTGAGGAGATCCGTAGAAACGCTTATGATAGTGCTCGGATATTTAAAGAAAAAAGAAAAGAATTCCATGATCGTAACATTTCTTTTAATTTTTTTCCTGTCGGTCAAAAGGTTTTACTATTTAATTCTAAGTTTAAACTTTTTGCAGGAAAACTTAGATCGAAGTGGCTCGGACCTTTTACAGTAACCGAAGTATTTCCTCATGGTGCGATTGAAATTGAAGATAACACAGGGACACAGTTTAAAGTTAACGGTCAAAGGTTGGAACCGTATTATGAAAACACTCCAGTTGGTTTAATCGAATAACTCGATTTGAAAGAATAACTTGTAGTCTGAATCAGATCGTCGAGCTAAACAACGTTAAATAAAGCGCTTAATGGGAGGCAACCCATTGTTTTTTATTTATTTTATTCTATTTTATTTTTCATCATTAATTTATTTCGATTATTTATATTATTTTTTTACTTATTTTTATTTTTGGTATTTTAGGTTCGCAGAATTTTTTTTTCATCGAATAAATACCAACAGATCCGATATATTCATATTCGAATAGATGCTGCACGCAAGGAAGCAACACAATGGGAGTCGAAGCACAATAGCAAAATCGACCCCACTTTTTTACTCCCCATTCCCAACACGGTTGTCGCTAAACACGGGGAGTATCTCTATTCCCTCTCTTGTGCTTTCATTTACATATTGAGACAATATGATTTAAGTGAGGGGGTAGAATTTGCATCAAATTTTTATCTTGCTTATTCAATTGATTGAAATTGAGTTTTTCTTAATTGTAATATGTTGGAATTTCTTGTTGCTTATCTTATGTTTCACTTTATCTCTTTGATTTCCTTATGACTTGTGATCTTGTTTTTGTTGGAATTTAGAATGCATGATAGATAATGGGCATGACAAGTGATTTTCGATAAAAATTTACTTGACATTCCGTATATTTGTTAATTGACATGTTGCTTGACTTAGTACACGTTTCACCTTTTCATGTGAGTTTTTGAGCCTTACGAGCATATACTTTCATTCTTGCTCTTTATTTCATTGAGTGTGCTGAACTGATTCTTAACATTCTAAAACTTGTAGAGTAATACTTGTCGACACTACATGCTTGAATATGATGCTTTAATATGATAGGGGCACTTAGGATTAACCACTTCTCTACCTAAAATTGCCTTCCCACTCATTTCCCCTAGTTAGCCACTTTTGAGCCTATTCCCATTCTTTGTTTTCACCACATTTACAAAACCCAAGCCTTTTCCTATTTTCATCCCTCTTTTTCATACCCTTGTTGAGATAAAAAAAGATTTGTTCCATGAAAAAAAGAGAAAACTGTTCGTACGTTGTTTGAACAGCAAAAAAAATAGAGAAAAAAAAAAGCAAAAGATTCGAAAAGAAAAAAAAAAGAAAAAAGGGAGAAAAAAAAGAAAAAAAACATTGTTGCTTAAACTTCTTTGCTTGTCTCATTATATTGGTTCGATTCGTGGCTTGAACTTCAACATTTTGCATCTTTTGTCTTGGCATTTTACCACACATTTTTTACCTTTTTCTCTACCCTACCTAAGCCCTGTTACAACCCTATTTAAAGACCCCTTGATTTTTGCATCATGTTCGATTTTTAGTAGTGAAGATTGGATTTAATTACAAGCTTATGGTAATGTTTTGATTAGTTCTGGCTTGAGCGATTCTTTAACTCAAATACTTTGAGCGGAACGAGTGGATCCTTGTGAGGATATTAAGTTTTGCTTCATTGAAATTGACAGGTTATTGGAATGTATTGCTTTGTTTAAAATTATTACTAGTTATTCCTTTACTTGATTGTCTCTTGATTTCAATAATTGTTTCGATCTTGGGTTATTTGGTTATCTTAGATGCATTGTGAAATGAAGGATGAAACTTGAGTTTTGATGTATTAGTTGAGAAATGCTTGAAGATAAGCATTGAATAAGTGAGGGGGAATTTGATAAGTGTTTCATTTGATTAATATTTTATCCTTAATTACTCTTTAATAATTAGTTCATGTTTAGGACTTCTATTCTGGAAATTGCACTTCAAAGGCAAAGTTCTGCAGTTTTATTTTCTGGAATCAAGGTTGAACTAGTGTGCATGACTTTGGGCATGAGAGTCTGACGTGATGTCCAGTCAGCAGCTTCCAGAAGGTCTAGTCAGCAAGGATGAATGAGCAGATCAGCTGCATTTTAAATTCAAAATTAGAAATTATCTTTTGTTTTTAGGATTTAATTTAAATATTTTCAAGAATTTTTTTTTTTAAGTTACTTTTAGGGTTTTGGAGAACTATAAATACTCCCTTGGGGTAAGCTAGAAAGACATCTCATTATTAGTTTTGTTCTTGTTTTCTAAGTTCTATAAAAATTCTCTTTTTTCTCTACTTTTCATTTTTAAGTTTTTATTTTCTTAAAAAATGTTGAGTATGATTTCTTCCATAATCATTCTCGGCTAATTTTCCAAAAAGTCATAGGCTAAAGCAACGACTCAATTCCGATCGTGAGAATTGAAAAGCACTTTATACCTTCGGATATATTTCTCAATTTTCTGCAAACTTGGATTGGCAATCGACCTTTCCTTCTAAAATCCTTACACTTTCAAATTCAAAAAAAGGCACGTTGGTTTGAAGGTTGTTTCGATTTATAGTTGGGAGGAAGGATCGGCTTGTAGCACATTCGTCTTCTTGTGAAAACACTTGGCGACGGTCCGCTAAGGGAAATTGAGATTGAATTCGATTCTCATTGAGACAACATAGTCCGAGTCAGGTTTTTCCAGATTTTAAATTGTTTTATTCTAACGACGATAGTCGTGGTTAGTCTAGCCAGAAAACTTAAATTCAAAAATTGATTTTGAATTTTCAATTTACCGAAGAGAAAAACAAGTTACAAGGGTTGAGCATTGTAGACTGTAACCGGCATTTATCCGGAGTAAAATCTTATTCGATGATCGGTTGGAAATGAGTCAAAGCGAAGCCTGAGGCTGATACTTAAATTGAGTTTCTTCTTAAATTTACTTTCGTTAAATTTTTAGATTTAAATTTTCATTTCTTCATTTTACTTTAATTAAACTCTTTCGATCAAAACCCCTCATTTTTATCACATTTCACCTAAATCAAGAACTAAAAGCCTTCCACATCAGAATTTCCTATGTCCCTGTAGATCGACCCTTCTTCTCTTTATTACGCTATTTAATTATTTCTTTTGAGATTAAGGATAATTATTTTGATAGTATATGACACTTATCACTGGTACAGAAGGTGAAAGTCATTCAATTGCGAAGTTGAATGAAGCACAAATGAGTAGTGGATTTAGAGACTTCGGTTCGGACGAATGAAGCTTCTGGGAGCCTTTGCATTATCGAATTTGTTGGTTGTAATGGAGCCAACAGGAGAATGAGGAGTGGCTATACCATAATCAAATTTGTTACGTCTTTCTGTTGCAGTAAGAAATTATTTCAATGGCTGATTCAAATGCAATGAGGAGTACACAAAGAGCAGCCATGATTATGTGTGGATTGTTTTGTTAGATGGTCATCTTACTATTGTGATTGTTGGCCTTTAGTTTCTTTTTATTGGATGCAACTGATTTGGCAATTTTTTACTTCTAATTTCTAATATAATAATTTTTTTGCTGAGGAAAAAATAATTATGACTTTAATGTATTAAAATTATTGATTTAAGGATTAATTTTTAAAATTAATGTTTTAGTTTTATTTTTAAAAACTATTTTAGCATTTTATTTGTTTTCTAATTTAAAACTAAAATTTATTGATCTTCTTCTTCAACTTATCATCATTTAAACTTGTTATTTTTTATGGATAGATTTAATCATCTTCGATCAGTACCGGACTTCTAATGTAGTTAATTGCTTTAGAGTTGCAAATTACTTAAACAATAATAACAAATTGAAAATTTGTATAAAATTATAATTATAATACTACTTAGAAAAATAGTATAAAGTAAAATGAATAACAACGCAGCTTTTATATTAGATAATGACAGGGAAAAGTGAACAAGGATAACTTTTTAAAAAAATTAGTATAATAAGTATTACAAACAAAAGCAAATAAGACTCTTTACATGGAGACAATGCGAACACTATTTGACCTCGGCAATCTCCAATATGCCTTCGGAATTTAGGATAGCTGGAACAAGAATATCGGCAAAGATGCTAATGAAAACGATTT